>MIQA02018469.1:0-21669 GCA_001887855.2 Sclerospora graminicola | reverse complement strand
AATCAAGTGTACTAAAGGAGAAGAGGAGATACTGGGCACGTTAGCGGCCAGCATTACCCCAAGGGCAAAAGTGGAAGAAGCGCTGATAGCCATAGCGCCTCGGAAACAGCCGCGACAATCCATCATATTACCACCGCTAACAGTGGGACCCACGGAAGAACTAATGGTTCTGAGTTTTGACGGGTCGGCAAGCGTAAAGAAGGGAGTAGGGGCCTATAGTGCTATTTTGTGGAGGTTGCCCGAGTGGAAAGTGGTCGCTGCTGCTTCAGATTTCACGCCTAGCATAACAGTGAACGAAGCAGAGTACCGAGGAAGTTACTTTGCCTAGATCTGCTAGATGGTCGGACGCAGGGGCGGATCATCATATGTGGTGATTCCAATCTGGTGATCCGGCAAATCACGGGAGAAATAGATTGCAAGGCGCCCCGGCAGAGACTTCTGAACGATCGGGTTATGTCCGCCCAGCGGAAATGGCCCGAACATGAACTGTTACATGTCAAACGGGAGTGGTCATGCGTGATCAAGTCGGCCTCAACGACTTGGATCCAGGTTTGTTAAACGGATTGGCAGAAATGAACAAGCTGTCGGAGATAATCAGACCGGCCGCTAGGTACGAAGACCATCCATCCGGATCCAACCGTTCCGGATAAGAAGAGTATGACGGCCAGGACTGGGAGCAAGGAATTCAGACCCGACCGGATCCCTGTGGCGACAAGAAGTCCCTTTAGACAGACCCACAAGCCGATCGGGCGTAACTAACCGGGGTTAATAGTTGAAGTGAAGGACGGAGTGGGGATGAAAGAAACATGGATGGATATATTGAAAACAAAACAAAGGAAAGCAAAAAACCAAAGGGTCAGGCTACCCATCGCTACGGACGACTGTACTTGTTGCGGAGCCGAGTCACTTGAAGTCCAGGATGGTCGGAGGGTCGTTTGCGGTATTGATTGTGTGGTGAAGCGATCGGAAAATATTGGGACTGAAGTGGACCACACATGGCCGTTGATTGGTGACGATAAAACACCCATCAACATATGACGGTTGATGGTGGGAAAAGGTTGATCACGATTAAGAAGAAAAGGTGGTGGCCAACGGATATTTACGACGTGGAGAAATCAGCCAAGTATGGTCGTTAAGCCCAGTCCCAGGCACTGGCGGAATGATGGAGATCACGATCACGATCGTTATTACAGTCACTAAGTGGAGTTCCCGTGGATGTAATAAGAAATCGTGACTGTTGACTTGACGTACCAAGGGCAGGCGACCAGCCGATCTCTGAATGGTATAGTGGTTGAAGCTGGCTATGATACGAAGTTACGGCCTGATCGGCCTGTCATGCCCGAAGAATGAAGATCAGATGAGGAATGAAGATCGGGCATGTGGATTGACAGGTTGTGTGAGTGATGTGAACCTTTGGTTGGTCCGAAGATGACGTGGCAAGGCCTGATCAGCCGGGATCGGTGGTGTATGGTTGTCCTGACGGGGTATAAAGATCGGGAGTGTGGTTTGGAAGATGAATTGAGTCGTGATGATGATGACCCAGAGCGTTCCCGAGGTGATCAAGGGCTGATCAGCCTGATCACCACCTGATCACTTGGTCGATCACTATGGCGATCGTGATCAGGGCCGATCAGCCTCTGATCAGCGTTGATATGCAAGGGCAAGTAAGTTCTCGGTTTGGTTGGACTATATACGAAGTGAACAAGTGCTGAAGGGCAGGTCTCAAGTGTTTTCAAGGTCGTTTGTTGAAGATCAGGATGGGTCGAAGATCTTTTGAAGAGTCGGGTCGTGATCAGGCAGAGTCGGTACAGGTCAGCTTGAAGGTGCAGCCAGGATGGGCAAGAGGGTGTTACGCAACCGTGCGACGAAGTAAATAGGTTCGAAGTAAAGGTCAGGCATGAGTTGATGTATGGTACACAGGTATAGGACATTGCATATATAATAACAGGTTTATATTTTCCCCCTAAAGCAAAGAGTCGCTCCGCCACGTGTGCGGTCATTGGGAGCACAGGGTTGATTAGTCCCCTCTTGCTCAACTATTTCCCGGTTAAGACGCGCTTAGACGCATTTTGGCTTACCGGAAGGTCCCCGACGGGTTTGTTTTAGGTGATCGAACCTCACCCTCAACGCGCACGTGTTTGAAACACGTTAATAATATTGGTAAAGGTTTTGTGGAGATAACGTTTGTGGATTACTGTGGAAGATCGTGGATTGATCGCATTTTCTTGGTTTCGTTATATCTCTGTCTCATTGGCTGGCCTGATCAGACGAAATTTCCTGATCAGTGCCTAGATACTGATTAAGTATCGACCCCAACCCGTTCTCCGGTGAAGATTTCCACCCGAGGACACCCCCCGTCTCGAGAAGGTCAAACCCTCCGACCTGATCAAGATCATCCCTTTCGTCACCGAGTCCACCTAAGTGAGTGTAATCAGCCCCGATCGACGGGTACACAAGGTGAGATGAAGTTAAACATAGATCCTGACGAGCATGAAGACCGGCCAGATGACCGAGAGGATCAGATCAGTCACCACAGTGGTGATTCATCTGATTCCGATGCTGATCAGGATCGACGGAGTACCCCCTCCGATAGTTGGTCGTCCGGGCCAGTGAGTATCCGGATTCCACCCAAGACTTCGGTCATGGATTTGGAAATCGGCTCCACCACAATGGTGCGCGTGCCCGGATCACTTGGTGACTCAGGATATCACCGTGATTCCTTGATGATGAAAAAGATGTGAAAATCAAAGTGGAGGAAACTTTTTCGGGTGTATTGGAGGAAGGCGTATCGCCTCCGATGCTGTCCTTTTCTAAAGGAAGCGATGATCGACCTGGTTTGGTGGAGTGCCAGGTCGAGATTAAAGATGAAAAAACTCCCCACATGGCCTCGATCGGGGCCGATCTGGGTTATAGTAAAGTTGACTATAACCCGGGAAAGGATCGAGGTGCTAACCTTGATCCTATGCATAAGAAGAAAATGGAAAAAGACAGAAAAAACATGGGGGCGGATCATTGCGATCCACCTAAAAAAATATGTGAAACCTAAACCGAAGATCTTCGAGGAAGACGAAGAGAAGACCGAACCAGCCGAGAAGACCACTGTTCAAGATGTGGAACGACTGTTCTATCTTCGAGAGTTTCACAAGTTCCTAGCTACCAACCGAGTGATGAAGATCATAAAACCCAAGATCATCGGGAAGCTTGAAGGTCGGGCGACCAGGCCGGTTATCACAGGCAGTCAACTTGATCTGATCAGGAACCTTTTGGCGCAGATCGACGAAGTTGGTTTCACTACTGGTGCTTTCGACGCGAATATGCTGTTCGATCTGGATCAAGGGACGATCAGAGAAGCTATGACAACTCTGTATGATCACCTTGCCTCGTTACTAGGGGCGAACCCAGTGGTTCAGTCGCCGATCGCGGATCCTTCGCACCGATCACAGTTGGTTGAGTATCCTATGGATATTGAGTCGATCTATCAATCGTCATCACAATCTGGAGCGGCATCCACCGACTCCTCGGTTGGGATCACGCGTATGACGTTGGGCCCGAAAGGGATCCAGCAGATCGACCCCAAGATCGAGTCGCAGAACAGGAAGAGAAAGCCTGAACCTGGTAGAGTCGGATCGGATGATAGTTTTGAAGATGCTCAGGAAGTGCCACAGGCGAGTCCGACCTCCAACACTGGTCATACCAACATGCCGGAGGTCCCAGAGCAATTAAAAGCCATGTTCGCGACAATGATGAACCGATTTGCGGGTGATCAATATGGATTGCCTCAGTACACACCTGGACAAGGACAACCATGGCGATCGGCACCGAATATGAATCAGTCCGCCGAGAAATCGGTTAAGAGACCCGTGGACGTGGAGATGGAATCAGTCCGATCAGCCGGAATTGTTCGTTCGATATGCCAGGCCGATCACCAAGATCGATTTCACCGATCACCCCCACGGAGTGATGTGGACATGGAGTCAGAAGGCGAGATCAGCCAACATTTCGATCCAGATGATCTGGACATTGAGATGCCTCGTAGAGCGAATATGGCCTCCGTGCAGGCATTTGACAGTGAATCAGGAACGATCACCCGAGTACGAATGTCTGCGATCTCGGAATTGAAGGATTTCACTGGCAAAGATATGGATGACGACCAGGCCAGAGGTTGGTTAAGCCGGACTAAGTCAGCTTTTCTGAGGGACAAGACACCGGAAGCTGAAAGATGCCTGATCTTCGCTGATCTAATGAAAGGTCCGGCCAAGAACTGGCTTAAACAGCTAAGTCGTGAAGTGCGTCTGAAGTGGCCTCGTTTGTGTGAAGAGTTTGAAGAACAATATTGCAATTCGGGGGTGTCTGTCGCTAGACAGTACTACCACATGAAGAAAAGATCCGACAAGACGCCGATCGAGTACTTACATCGGTTGAATGTTGCTGGTCTACGCGCGAAAATGCCGATCAAGGACCCACGACACCCGGACATAGCCCGTGAACATGTTGAACACTTCATTGGGACTTTGGATAATCGCGATCTGGCTGATCAGCTAACCCTGCTCCGTATAAAGGACTCAGAACAACTGGAAACTGACTCTGAGGACGCTGCAGCGGGCCAAGAGTCGACAGCCCAAGGTCGAGGTAGGATCGAATCGTTACCGGTCCAAGCCACACCCTGATCAGGGTAAGATACCGGCAGCCCGACCAGCCAGAGCGATTCGAATGATCGCGAAAGAATCAGACAGTTCAGGCTCTGAAGAAGAAAGTGGCCAGTCGAGTCCGAGTTCAGACGAGGAACAGTACCGTCATGTATTTACGACGGAACCAATGTATCGCCCGAGATCATCGACTAATGGCGTGGACGGACGGAAACCTGGTGGTATTCAACCTGATCAGGACCGATCTCGTAAGAAATGTGTGCATTGTGGGTCGACCAAACATGGAGATCGTTATTGTTGGAAAAGAATTACGTGTGGAAAATGTGATCGTAAAGGTCACCCTTCTGATCACTGTTTTTTCGTGTGCAAGACCTGTGGGAAGCTTCATGACGCCGGTGCCTGCCCTATCGAAGAATTCTTTAACCTGATGCGCAAGTGGTATGTGCCGACTAAACATGCTGGTATGCTCCCACCAGATGTTGAGAAGATGTTAAACTAGATCGCTCGCCAGGTTGTAATCTGGTTCGAGCCGAGCGATCTATGTTCTGCATTTATGCATATGTCGGTAGCGGAGATAAGTTTGAGGAAAAGAAGATAACCGACAATACATGGTCTAATTCAAATTGCATCGATCGGTGTCCGATCTACAGTCTCAGAGTGGATGAATATTCCCGATCGGACGTGATCATGGAGTTGGATCTACTGCCCGGTGAATCCCGAGGGTACTGGAAGTATCACTCTCCCGACAAGTGGTTTAATAGGCTAAAGCTAATGGAAAGATCAACAATGAAAAAGCCACTATTTTATTTGACTCTGGGCGGAAGTCTCGATCATCGACTCCGCCTTTGCTCGTAAGGTGGGATGTCGTATAGACAGTACCCAGAGGCAAGAATGTGTTGGGATCGGCGAGAGTTCGTATATGACGGAAGGACAATCACGTGTGAAGATCACCCTGGCAGGATACCTGGTTTACTATTTTAATGCTTGGGTTGGCCGGTTAGCCGGTCAAGACGCGATATTGGGGATGGATTTTATGGTACCAGCCGGTATACGACTTGACCTATCTCATGGAACCCTGACTCTGCCGGATGAAGTGCAGATTCAGTTATCTGGCCGACGACCTTTATATGGTACTCATGTACGGATGTTAAAAATGGGTCAGTACGAGAACATTGGAGTGTCCCGATCAGTCGATGTCATGATTCGGTCGAGTGATCGGCAGCAGAAATTGTGGCTGACCCGTGGCGAACGTTGGGTACCAACGTTCGTTAAAGGTATCGGCCGATCAAGCTATATCAGAGTCACAAATATATCCGATCAGCCGCTGATCATCCACGAAGACATGATCTTAGGGATGTGGTTACCTGAAGGGAAAGTACCCCGACAGATCGGATATGTTTCAGTGGGATCACGAAGATACATTGAATGGCAGAATCTGGCTTATCAAGCCACTACGGACATGATCAGTGACGAAGATTTAGCGGATGAAGATACCTCACCTATGGTCGAGAAGCCGGAGTATTCTACGCCGACCAAGCTGCTGATCAGGAGGCCGCCGATCGAAGCGACAGGGGAAGGCCGGGTCAAAGAAGGTCCACAGATATTGAGTATAATTAGGCCCGGCTCACCGAAAACAACGGACCCAGCTAGCGGAAAGGACAGTGGAGAGTTCAAACACGATCATGAGGAAGAAAAGGAGGATGAACCAGCTGAATTCATTGCAGAGGAGGGTGAACCCGAAGTAAACCATCGGTCGAGTGACGTACAAGGGGCATTTCAAGATGATGCCGATCAAAAAAAGGTAGATCAGGTGGACGAGCAAGTGTGTATACACGAAGGTGGCGATCAGTATATTGAAGGTATCGAGAAGCAGATGGCTGTGTTACCGGAAGTATCGCCAAACATGCCAGAAGTCACCATGGAAGATTTACAGGTCGGTGATCCCGAAGTGAACACGCCCGAGCAGATCGATCAGCTAAAGAAGATCATCTGGAAGAGGCGTCATTTACTGATGGGGAAAGGTAACGCCCTACCCCCAGCCGCGTTCGGAGCTGTTTGTGATATAGACGTGGGAAATGCGAGGCCGATCGCTCAGCGTTGTCGTAAAGTTGCACCTCAATACCGGGAAAAATTATCCGATTTGATCAAGGGTTTGCTGAGTACAAAGATCATCCGACCATCAACATCGCAGTGGGCATCACCGATCGTGATTGTGATTAAGAAGAATGGGGTTGATATTCGATTGTGTATCGACTACAGAATGGTGAATCGCCTCACGAAGTTGATGGTCTACCCGATGCCCCTGATCAATGACTTATTAGAAGATCTGGATAAAGCTTTATGGTTTTGTTCGCTGGATATGGCTAGTGGTTTCTGGGTGGTTTTGATGACTGATCGCGCTCGAGATATCTCGGCTTTCGTTACACCTTTTGGGCTTTTTGAATGGAATCGGATGCCGTTTGGATTAAAGAATGCCCCACAGATCTACCAGAGGCTGATCGACAATGCTCTCTATGGGTATTTCCAGATCAGTGCTGATCGGAAAGCCACTGATCTACATGATGTGTTTACGGAAGGTGAGCCAGACCAAGATCAAGGCCGATCAGTATTGGGAAGGCGATCATATATAGATGATATCTTGGTCACGGCAACATCCTGGGATATGCTATGCGATAAGGTCGAACGACTCTTAGACACCTGCGAGCGCTGGAATTTGTCGATCAGTGTGGTCAAGAGTTTCTGGGGTCAACCCAAGGTCGCTTACCTCGGCCATAACGTATCGATCCAAGGGTTGGAAGCAAATCCGAAAGATCTAGCCGCTCTCAGCAACTTACCTTTCCCCCGATCGTTGAAGGCCATGCAATCCTTCCTCGGATCACTGAATTATTATAGCAGATTTATCGAGGACTTCTCGATCTACGCCGCTATACTTTATGAATTGAAGGAAGTTGATTATCATGGCCTAAGAGAACGTGATCGGATGGGAGGATCACCAATTGAGACTGATCACGAGGTCGAAGCTATCGAAACAAATCTAGAGACTGGATCACCAACTGATCGAACTATGCCAGGGTCAGAAGACCACATAAATCGAGCTATGGTAGCCTTCAGTATGTTAAAGGCGAAGATGATCTCGACGCCGATACTGAAACACTTCGATCCGGAGAAAGTTCCCGTGGTGATCTTATATGCCAGTAAATGGGCAATATCGGCCGCACTGGTCCAAGATCACGATGGAGTTTATTGCCCGGTGACGTTCACGAGTCGAACATTAAAACCGAATGAAGTTAACTATGGCATTGTGGATAAGGAAGTACTGGCGTTATTACGTGTGTTGGATGTTTGCTATTCTATGCTGGTAACTAGATCAATTAAGATATTATCCAAGCAATCTAGTCTGGCGTGGTTACTATCCGCGAATGGTTTAGACGGAAGACTGGGGCGATGGGCAGCGGTGTTATCTCAGTGGACTTTGGAGATCATTAAGTGCACCAAGGGCGAAGAAGAAATTCTTGGGACGCTGGCCGCCAGCATCACGCCCCGGGTACGCCCGAGCGGAAGAACGCCAGCCAGTGCCGTGTACAGGCCTGGCGGACGGCGACGGCGGATCCAGAACCGAAGGAGGAAGACGAAGACACGGTTGGGCGGATCAAAAAAAGGAATGTCGATCTGGCAGCCCGGCCGCCCCTCAAGCCGCCCCTCAATCAGCCCCCCAGGAGAGCCTTCAGGTGCCGGATAACCTGCAAAACATGTTTTTGGCAATGATGGAACGATACTTGGAAGAGCAACGTCGGTTGAGCGCCAGCCGCGGCAGCCCGAAGTCACCGGACCAGCCGGCTCGTCGTGGAACTCAGGCCCCCGAACCAGTTCAGTACCATGTGAGAGAGCCGAGTGATGAAGACATGGAGTCGATGCAGTCCAAGCAGAGTGAACCCCATGCCGCCCCGCCGAGCCGCCAGACAGGTCACCGGACCGGACGTCGGCCAACGAATAGGAAGCTGTCTCTCAGCGACGTGGATATGGAATCCGTCAAGTCGGTCAAGTACCATTACGATCCGGATGACCTGGATCTGGGGATGGCCCGCCGAGCCCATATGGCCTCGGCGCAAGCGTTTGATGCGGCTTCAGGAGCGATCACGAGGGTGGGAATGTCGGCCACGTCCGAGCTGAAAGGCTTTATCGGACGCGACACGTACGAGGACCAAGCCCGAGGATGGCTAAGCAAGACGAAGTCGGCATTTCTCAGAGACCGGACGTCGGACTATGAAAAATGCCTGATCTTTGGGGATTTGATGAAAGGTCCAGCGAAAAACTGGATCCAACAGCTCAGCCGGGAAATCCGAGGAAACTGGAGGGGATTGGCCGGTGCGTTCGAGGAACAATACTGCGGATCTGGAACGTCAGCGGCGCGGCAATATTTCCACACCAAGAAGCGAGCGGATGAGACCCCCCCTGGAGTATCTCCATCGCTTAAATGTCGCTGGCATGAGAGCGGATATCCCCGTTAAAGAAGATGCCAGCCGGTCGGAAGCCGCCCGTGAACATGTGGAACATTTCATCAGCACGTTGGACGATCGGGAGCTGGCAGACCAGCTGGCGTTACTGCGGTTGAAGAACACGACGGAGCTAGAATTGACGTCGCGCACCTACCTAAGAGCGAAGAAGCGAGGCCCCAAGGCGGCAGTTGGAACCGGCCGTTTCAAGTCCCGATTTAACGCGGATCAAGGAGGCCGGCCGCCATCTACCAGGACGGCCCGAGCCGTCCGCATGGTCGCCCGAGAGTCAGACGCGACCAGCTCGGAAGAGGAGTATCAGCGATCTGGGGGCGAGTCCGAGGAGGAGCAGTACCGGTACCTTTTCTCGGCAGAAGCCAGTCAGCCATCCAGGCTGCCAGCCGGGTCCGGTCAGCCGAAGGGTTTTCCGGCTCGAACTGACCAGGATTACCCCAGGCGCAAATGTACCCACTGTGGGTCCATCAAGCATGACGACCGGAGCTGTTGGAAGCGGCTGACCTGTAATATGTGCGAGAGGAAAGGACATCCGGCGGAACACTGCCTGTTTACGTGTAAGACTTGCGGGGAGGTGCACGAGGCGGGACTGTGCCCAATTGAAGAATTCTACAACCAGATGAAGAAGTGGTACGTCCCGACCAAGCATGCTGGAATGCTGCCGCCCGGAGTGGAAAAGATGTTAAACTAGATCGCTCGCCAGGTTGTAATCTGGTTCGAGCCGAGCGGTCTAGTGTTAGTATCTATGCATATGTCTGTAAGGAGGATAATCAAGAAGCAAAGCGTAACCGACAATACATGTAAGTTTGACGATTACGTCATCCGGTTCCCGGCCGGCACGGCTGACCCCTTCCTGGTGAGCAGTATACGGACGGACGAATATTCTCGGTCTGAAGTGCGTATGGAATTGAACCTGTTACCCGGTGAGTCGCGAGGTTATTGGAAATATCATTCGCCGGATAATGGTTTAAGCAGGCCAAGGCGGATGGCAAGATCAATAACCAGAAGGCTACCATGCTGTTCGACTCTGGCGCGGAAGTGTCTATCGTGGACACCACCTTTGCTCGTAAGGTGGGGTGTGAGATAGACGAGACAAAGCGGCAGGAATGTATCGGCATTGGAGAAAGTTCATACATGACCCAAGGAAGGACAAGAGTTAAGATTACGTTGGCTGGGTCTTTGGTGTATTACTTTACCGCCTGGGTAGGCAAGCTGGCTGGGCAGGATGCAATCTGGGTATGGACTTTATGGTCCCAGCCGGCATACGATTGGATTTATCGCATGGAACATTGACGTTGCCGGATGAGGTACAGATCCAGCTGGCCGGCCGGCGACCCTTATATGGTGCCCACGTCCAGTTCCTCAAGTTAGGTCAGTTTGTAACGGTGCCAGTGGGAAAAGCGGTGGAAGTAATGGTACGACCACACGACAGGCGGCGTAAGTTATGGCTGACAAGGGGCGAGTGCTGGGTACCCTCGTTTGTTAAGGGGGATGGTCATCTCAACTCTATAAGCGTGACCAACATCTCGGAAAGGCCCCTCACCTTGCATGAAGACGTGATCATTGGAATGTGGCTGGCCGAGGACAAGGTGCCCCGCCGGCCGGGCTATGTCACTATTGGCTCAAGACGCTATATCGAGTGGCAAAACCTGGCCTTTCAGGCAACCACCGATTTGGTCAGCGAAGAGGAAGAATTGGAAGAGGACCAGACGCCAATGGTGGCTAAACCCGAGTACCGGACCCCTTCTAAAATATTGACGCGGAGCCGGCCGTCGCTGGATCCGGCTGAACGTATTTGCCGAGACTATGCCCCGATCGCGGAACTGGTTTTGCCCACCCAGAGGAAGACGGACGAACGACAGAATTAGGAGAAAGGACAAAGCAGAGTTACATATGCGGACAACCCCGATGACAGATGGTTTGACGACCGAGGTGAAGGCGGATCGACCTAGCCGGCCGATCAAAATTCGGAAATAGCCGAAGGCGGATCGGCCCAGCCGGGTGATCAAAATTCGGAAATAGCCGAAGACGGATCGACCCAGCCGGCCGATCGAAATTCGGAAATAGTCGAATGTGGATCGACCCAGCTGGCCGATCAAAATTCGGAAATAGCCGAAGGCGGATCGGCCCAGCCGGGTGATCAAAATTCGGAAATAGCCGAAGACGGATCGACCCAGCCGGTCGATCAAGATCCCGAAGTAGCCGAAGCTGACCAAGTCTGCATTCATGAAGGGGGTGAGCTATATGTTGAAGGCATGGAGGATCAGATGGCGGTGCTACCTGAGGTAACCCCCTGCCCCCCAGCGGCCACTATTGACGATCTTCAAGTGGGAGACCCGGATGTGAACACCCCGGAAGAGATCGGCAGATTGAAGGATATTATATGGAAAAGACGACATCTGCTGATCGGACCAGGAAACGCACTTCCTCCGGCCGCCCATGGGGCGGTATGTGACATTGATGTGGGAGGCGCCAAGCCGGTTGCACAAAGATGCCGAAGAGTTGCCCCCCAGTATCGGGAAAAGCTGTCAGAGCTTATCAAGGGTTTGCTGGCCACCAAGATAATTCAGCCGTCCATCTCGCCCTGGGATTCGCCCATTGTAATTATTATCAAGAAGAATGGGTGAATATAAGGTTGTGTAATGACTACCGGCTGGTGAACCGGCTGACTAAGCTGATGGTTTACTCGATACCGTTGATAAATGATTTGCTGCAGGACTTGTATAAAGTTTTGTGGTATTGCTCGTTGGACATGGCCAGCGGATTCTGGGTGGTCTCTATGACCGATCGTGCACGGGAGATCTCTGCGTTCATGACGCCCTTCGGGTTGTTCGAGTGGAACCGGATGCAGTTCGGTCTGAAGAATGCTCCGCAGATAATTCAACGGTTGATAGATAATGCGCTGTATGGACACTTCAAGATCAAGGCGGATCAAGATCCGGCTCTGGTCGGAGATGTGTTCACCGAAGGTGACCCGGACCCCGACCCAAAACCTTCAGTTTTGGGGCGGCGGTCTTACATTGATGACATTCTCGTTACGGCAACTACCTGTAATTTACTGTGTGACAAAGTGGAGAAGTTGATGATTACGTGTGAAAAGTGGAATCTTTCGATTAGTCTGGTTAAGAGTTTCTGGGGAAAGACTAAGGTGACCTATTTGGGCCATCAAGTTTCGATTGCCGGATTGGAGACTAATCCGGAGGATTTGGAGTCCTTGAGTAATCTGCCTTTCCCGCGATCCCTAAAGGCTATGCAATCAGTTTTGGACAGCCTGAATTATTACAGTCGGTTCATGGAGGATTTTGCAGTCTATGCGGCGGTTTTGTATGAATTACGGGAGGTGGATTACCTTAAGCTGAGAGAGCAGGACAGGCAAGCGGAGACGCGGGCCGGGCCGACAATATCAGCCAATGAGATGCCGCCCTTTTCAGCTATTTCGGCCAATGAGAAGGCGCCTTTTTTTAGCCCCGACAGGCGGCCGGCCGCCGGATCCCTGCGAGGCCGACCCGGACGACCACATGACCCGAGCGATGGTGGCCTTTGGTATGTTAAAGGCGAAGATGGCGACTACACCGGTCCTGAAACATTTCGGTGTGAACAAGATTCCAGTGGTCATCATCTACGCTAACAAATGGGCCATCTCGGCCGCCCTCGTTCAAGATCATGACGGAGTGTACTGTCCCGTGACATTCACCTGCCGGACCCTGAAGGCTAATGAAGTTAATTACGGATTGGTGGATAAAGAAGTTTTGGCTCTATTGCGGATCTTGGATGTGTGTTATACTATGTTGGTGTCTCGGCCTATCAAAGTACTATCTAGACGGTCGACCCTATCATGGCTCCTGACGGCGAAATGGGATTGACGGCCGGCTGGGGAGATGGGCGGCTCTGCTATCTCAGTGGTCCCTCGAAGCGATTAAGTGTACTAAAGGGGAAGAGGACATACTGGGTACACTGGCTGCCAGCATTACCCCAAGGGCAGAAGTGGAGGAAGCACTGATAGCGATCGTGCCTCGGAAGCAGCCTCGACAAACTATCGTATTACCGCCGCCAACAGTGGGACCCACGGAGGAACTAATGGTTTTGAGTTTTGACGGGTCGGCGAGTGTAAAGAAGGGGGTCGGGGCCTATAGCGCTATTGTGTGGAAGTTGCCCGAATGGAAAGTGGTCGCGGCCGCCTCGGATTTCACGCCTGGCATAACGGTGAACGAAGCGAACTACAGAGGGTTGTTACTTTGCCTAGATCTGTTGGATGGCCGGACACAGGGGCGGATCATCATATGTGGTGATTCCAACCTGGTGATCCGGCAAATCACAGGAGAGATAGATTGCAAGGCGCCCCGGCTGAGATTGTTGAACGATCGGGTTATGTCCGCCCTGCGGAGATGGCCAGAACACGAGCTGATACATGTCAAACGGGACTGGAATAAGAGCGCAGATTATTTTGCTACGCTGGCCATGCGTGACAACGTGGGGGTAGCGGTTTCCGATCCAGCTCTGTTATCAGATTTGACGGAGATCAATCGGCTGCCCGAGATTATCCATCCGGCCAACACGGAGGAGGTAATCCAGGTGAGCGCCGTCACCCGATCGCAGAAGCGCCGTTCTTCAGCCACTGGCTCACTATCCCCAGAAGCAATGAACGAAGGGATAGTTCAACAGTTACGAGCAGAGCGGATTCTCCAAGCGCAGGACGAGGAAGAGTGGATAGTGGATCTCAAGACATACCTTAACGGGGACGTGGATAAACTGACAGCCGAACAAGCTAAAGAATGCTTCAAGCTGGCCCCGGATTACGAAGTGGATGAAAACGGGCTACTGTTTTTCTACCGGGACGCTGACCAGCCGGAGATCGAGAGAGATAGATCCGCTCGGCTAGTCGTATCCACTACCCTACAGCCGGATACCCTCCATCATTATCACGTGAGCTTAGAAGGAGGACATCAGGGCATCGGCCGGACATATCACAAGATTAAGGCACATTTCCACTGGCGGGGGCTTTACCGTAGCGTACAAGCCTATGTGGGAAGTTGCCCGGACTGTGAAACAGGGAAGGGCCGGCCGACCATTAGAGGGCGGTCGCCTGGGAATATACAGGCTACCTACCCTTTTCAAGTCATTGCGATGGATCATATCCCGTCCTTACCCAAACCTCGAAATGGGTATACAGAGCTGCTGATCTGGACGGATTTGGTTACCGGGCCGGCCATAGCAAAGGCCAGTTCCACCCGTACCGCCCAACAGGTTGCGCAAAGCTACGAGGAATGTGTGTTCAGGCGGTTCGGGGCGAGCGAAGTCATCCGGCACGATAGGGAGCCCGGATTTATGGCGGACGTTTTCCGAGCCTTCAACAAGATCTTAGGGCAGAGACAGAGTGCACCTAAGGCTTACCGCCCGCAGGCGAACGGAAAGGCCGAAAGGATGGTCCAGACTCTAACCAGAGCCCTCAAGATGTATGTGGTGGAGGCGGATCAGTGCGACTGGGACGAATATGCGGAGAGACTGGTTTTCGCTCTCAATTCGTCACACGATCGGGTAAGGGGCGATACCCCTTTCTATTTGGCTTACGGATGGGATCCCCGATCCACACTTTGGAAGCCGCCATACCAATAGGGTGCACGAGAAGCTGGGACAGAGACGTCCGCCGCTGGAGGATGGGAGTGCAATGTCACTTTTCACTGGCGCGGGAACAGGTAAACGAACGCCTCCGACAAGCAATCTAGGACCGCGTCGATCAGAACAACGACCGAGCCAGGGAACACGGCATAGAGCCCGACTCCCGGGTATGGCTGTATCTGGATCGGGTCAAGGAGGTCTATGCACGGAAGTTGGCGCATATGTGGCGTGGCCCCTTCCGAGTAGCAGAACTGGTCGGGGATCATGCAGTTAAGTTGGTCACGGCCGGCACGGAATATAGCGTTTCCCGATAGTGCATGTCTCCAAGTTGAAGTTGGTTAAGCATTCCCCGGACTGCCCGAATACACGCCTTGCGGTGGAGAGCGACTGGCTAGATTTCGATGAAGCTTTACAGCCGGAGGACAGCTGGGACAAGCCGTTAGACCCGGACATAGGGACGGTGAAAATCAAAGTGTGAGAGGTGTGGTGAGCTCAAGCCTCAACCGTTGTGCGGCTGCGACAAGGCTCAGGGGCGACTGTGGTGAAGTGTTCCAGAAATTAACGGACTAATGATGATGGATTCCCTCACCTGATTGGTTGAAATGTCGCCCTTAGCTGGATGCCCGGACTGGTCAATAGAGGACGCGATCCGAGAGCCGCCGGACGCACCTACGAGCGGCCGGACGGCGCCTGGCCTGGAATCAGGCCGGACGAACGTGATTGAAGGCATGGACAGTCGAGCTAGCAGGCTAAGCGGACGGGACGACCGCGGTCCAAGGGGCGGATTGGTGGCGGATGGTTTGGAAGGTATGAGTGGAGGAGCCTAAGGAAGATGAGTGTTCTAGTGGATAAAGGAGGCACCCGGATCGGATGAGAAGCTGCCCAGAAATTGCTAGGGCCAGCGGCCAAGGGGCTCGGATGGATGGCCATCCGGCCGGGTACAATGTACCAGCCGGACTGGTACCAGCTGGGTTCGGTGTACTGGCCGGGTTGGTACCATCTGGGGTTGGTGTACCGGCCAGACGGGTACGCAAAAGCGGAGTAAACCAGGCTACTTCGGGTAAGAGACATGACTGTCTAGCCGGGCTATTTGGGGTAGGTTACACAAAAGGGAGTATTGGATATAGGGATAAATCAGTATACGTTTTGCTTTCTTAGACACAAGTCGCTTTTATTGGTTCACAGCGGAGGGCTAACAAGGTCCCCTCTTGCTGCTATTGGTTTGCCCGGGGTAGGTTAAGTTAACCCACCGGAAGTCCCCTGACCGGGAGTCGCGGCGTCTTCGTATACTCACCTCAAGTCGCCCGTGTTTTGAACACGGTATTAAGTATTGGGAAGTGGTAACATTTTGGCCTTCTGTGGAAGATTGTGGAGTTATATTTGGATTCCCTTTTACGTACACGTTTGGATTTACCCTTCATGATCATTGGTTTGGCTGGCCGATCGATTATTCTCGGTCCAGCCGTCGCAGTATACAAAGTTCAAGTATATTGCCAGTCAAGCTCCCCGGTGACGATTTCCGCCCAGGAGCTACCCCTAGTCCTAACCCTCATCTCCTTATTCGACGGACTTTACACTTTTTGCCCTTAGTTACACGCTTTCTCACGTGTAATTTTAGAGTGTAAGCCTGTAACAGCTAGCCTGTAACAGCTAGTCTGGTACTAGTCGCTCCGGAAAGGGGTATCTAATAGACTTCACGGGGATTCTCCGATGCCACAGTAAGAGACAAAAGAAAACTGGACCACAGTTGCCAGAAAATTAAAAGGCGCTAGGAAAGGTAAGAGTGAGCCAATCGTTAGGTACACAGGTAACAAAAACGCTACACTCGGAGCATCTAAGCAAAGACGGAAAAAGGGTAACACACATAATCAGGACCCACCCATGGGATCATCGAAGGCGTTGGTTGTACGGGAGAAATCTGAGCCGTAACCAGAACCATCAACTGTCACGGGTTCAAAATTCCCCGACGAGGAGGTGACGAAAGGGCAAAACAAGACATCTAGCCAAGCGCGTCAGAAATCTAACACAGATTTGTTTCATAAATGAGGCGCAAGCAAAGAGTTCATTAGCGAAGTTAAGTAACGATATCGTTCAAAAGGAAGGTATTTCGCGTAGGCTGGGAGGAAGAGGTTAAAAGCAGGATTACACACTACGGAAGCTCTAGTTGTGGTGAAGCGACTTCGGAATGGGTTAGCGGCCGGGTGTGAAATACACCTGGCCGAGACCGCCTTTTGATTGATTTAAATTGCTGGTCAAAGGTGCGGGCACTGGGGGACAGCTGCTGGAGGTGTTCGTGAGCCTTGTTGGTCTGTGCTGTAGCGCAGCAGATTATAGTGCAATCGGTAACGGTGCACGCAAGCGCGAAGGAACTCTGGTAGTTCGTAGCGCTTCTGATCTGATTGATCACTTAAGTAATCAAACAACAGACGTGTTTCCTCGTCTGTCTGGTACGCTCGTCGTTCCTGTCGTACAAGGACGGACGACAGAGAGTTGCAAGGAATTGCGTTTGCACCGACGCCTTCGGTTACGGACGCTTTCGTCTCGTAATCAGTCCTACGTGGTAGCACATCCACTATCATGTTCATTTCTCCGGGTTTATACTCAGCTGTAAAATATATTCTGCAAAGAATGACAGCCATCGTGCCATTCTTCGGGGATGTGTGGGGAATTCACGGATATGCGAATTGACGCATGGTCCGTGTATACCACAAACGGTCTATCTCCTAACAAATAGAATCGAAGCTTGGCTATTGCATACTTCATGGCAAGGACTCCCTTGTCATAAACCGGATAGTTGCGCTCAGCTGGGCGCAACTGACGCGATTGATAAATAATTACGCGATCACGATCATTGTGATCTCGATGCATGAAGGCACAGCGATTGCGAAATCGCTCGCATCACCAACGAAGTGAAACGGTCGCTCGTTGTCAGCTATAACCAAGGCAGGCGCCTCAGTCATGCTCCGCTTGACTTCATCAAAATCGTCTTGGCATTGGAAATCCCACTGTCATTCGACATCTTTCTTAAGTAATTGAGAAAAAGGTCGAATGAGACCAGCATAATTGTACGAGTACTTTTGCAAATATGTGGCCAATCCAAGGAACTTTCGAAGTTCCTCGACATTGTTTTTGGCGTAGACCATTCAACGATCACCTTAATCTTGTCTGGATTAGGGCGCATCCCGTTCTTGCCCTTGAAACAGCCAAGAACGGGTATCTCAGGTGCATCGAAGGTGCACTTCTTCAAGTTGGCATAGAGATTATGTCCACGCATAGGCTGTAAACACCCGACGTAAATGTACTTTATGAACATCTACATCGCTTTTACCGTGTTCATCCTTGCTGTGGATGAACAAATCGTCGAAGTATCTTGGTTCAAATTCACGCACCGCGCTCAATAGATGCCTCACGCATCGCTTGAATGTTGCAGGGGCATTTGGAGACCCCTATGACATCACAAGCCATTCCCAAAGAATACCGCTTGGATATCCTTCTCCTGAGGATTTGGTGAAATTTATCATGTAGGTCGAGAGCTCTGAACACAGTGCTCCCGTTCATGCCATCAATGACTTCATCTTTCCGCGGTATCGGCATTTGCGCCGGTACCGTGGATGCGCTCAGCTTATGATACGCGTGATTAATTCTCCAACCTCCTGTGCACTTTTTCACACAAAAGGTGGGACTGGGGTGCGGTGAGGTAGACTCTGCCACATGAACCGCCTTGCGACGAGTTTCGAAGAGCTCGTCGATTGCCTTTACCTGGTCACGCGGTAATGGCCATTGCCGCGGGACACAGTACCTCGTGCCTGGCTTGAGGTGAATCTTATGTCGAGTTCCCTTATCCTTAGAGAGCTCGCATAATACTTCTTTTGGGAAACGTCTGCATATTCCCAAAGTACCTTATGATATCAAGGGTTCACCTTAAGTGACTCACAGGTTTGCGCTTCAAAGCGCTGTACCTTCGTTTGTTCATTGGGAACAGTCTCGCACCCAATCTTGTACTTTTTTGTGGGTATTTGTTCACCAATACCAGCAACATTCTTTTGAAACGATGCTGCAGATCTCTTCGATCTGATCATCGTGCAAATTCTTCGTTAACTTCTTCCAGCTTAGAGCTGGAAGAGCCATCACTTATTTCGGGGGTGTCAAGTGTAAGAGACTGGGTAGCCAATCTTGTAATGGGGTGCCCTTACATAAGTGACATTTAAGTAGAAATATCACAGTTTAATTCCAGGCTTAATGTCTGAAATGTGAATATTGGATTATAAGTTGTTATAGTCCACCTTGAGAACAGATTCTGATATCATTATCGAATCTAACAAGTAATCTAATGATAGAAATATCATTCAGACCAGCTTTATACTACGTGTTTGTAAGATTAGTTTAGCTTTAATTATAGTTATTAACTCTAACCCA
Source organism: Sclerospora graminicola (assembly GCA_001887855.2). Lineage (NCBI taxonomy): Eukaryota > Oomycota > Peronosporomycetes > Peronosporales > Peronosporaceae > Sclerospora > Sclerospora graminicola. Next base: position 2,483 of record MIQA02018469.1, on the reverse strand, counting down.
CTCATAATATATTCACTCTTAAACTTACCTTCTATCGCACAAGTAGCCTTAAGTATATATTTTAATATATATATACTTAAGTGATCGATTAATTAACGAATTAATTAGTCTTTATTAAAGTTTATCTAAGGTAAACTAAGGAGGACCAAATTTACATTTGGTCCTACTCAAATTGCACGCTTCCTCACTGCAATTTAACAGTGTAAGCCGCGTAACAGTTGCCCTGTTACACCTGGTAGCACTTTGTGGTCCGTCTAAACGACCACTGTTGACGCGTTCCGCTAGTTAACTAGCGGAACGAAGGTTTAAGAGCCGCTGGCTGTCATGGCATCAGCCAGCGATCGTGAGCGTGAGCGTCAGCTCGCGCAAGATTTAGTTAGGGAAAATTTCCCTAACTGGTCACAGAGTTCTGTGACCACTGTGATTGAGATGATTCGGACCATAGGGCCCGAAGTCATCACCCTCCTCCGTGGTAAAACCCCGGAGGATGCCTTAGAGACGGTTTCCCGTTTCAAGAGGATGTATGTTGATCCTCAGGTGCGCAACGCAATATTGCGCTCCCAAACGGCAGCAGCAACAGCAGCGCCCGCACCAAGTGCGAGCGTTGAAGTGGTAAAGGCGCGGATTCCGCCCTTTACTGGTGAAGGGGGTGAACCCCTTCGTAGGTGGTTCGCAAAGGTGGAAGATGCCCTCTCTGCGCAAAAGATTGTGGACCCGCGTTCACAAGCTTATTTCGCCACCACATGCCTAGGCGGTCGCGCCAGGGCATGGGCGATGAGCCGCAGATCCACTGATGTATCTGCGTTCCTGACGTATCAGGATTTAAACGCTGAGCTAAAGCTCAACTTCAAAGCTCCAGAAATGGAGCTTAGCTGCCGTGAAGAGTTCATGGAACTCAGGCAGGGCAAGCTGAGCCTACATGCGTACGCTCAGAAAATACAATATTTGTTATCAAATATTGTATACGAGCCGGTGCCCCCTGCCATGCAGGTCACCGCCTTCATGAAGGGACTGAATGACGGTCCCATCAAACAGAGTCTTTATCGGGTTCCCCCAAAGCCTCTGAGGGATGCTATCGACCAAAGCACCCGGGAATAATTCAGCATGCGTCAATCAGCAGCGCATGCTGCGGTTAGTCGAAAAGCGCAAGCGCCTTTCGACTTTAACATGCCGCCAATACAGCATGTTAATACCAATAACAACTTCCAATCGAGACGAAATTCACACTTTGTCCCAAGACACCAACACCCGCGCCAGTGCACGGTCGGAGGACGTCAAGACCGATGGACCTATCGGTTGCAGTTGCCTCGACTTCGAGGTAGCCGAAGAACAAGAAGTTCCTTCGCTGCAATCGAGCGCGAAGATGGGCCATTACACCCATGAATGTATGGCGCCGCGTCCGGCGCCACGCAGTCAGCGGACTGGACAGTCCGCTGGTCGGCGTCATCAACAGGGGCAACCCTCTGTTGATGCAAAAAACTTCAACAACCAGTAGGGGCGGGGTGCCCTACTGGACGGGTTATCTCACATGCCGACATCGGGCATGTGAGGATAATAGCCCCAGACGGGACTATGTCCTGTCAGCATGTGCAGGGTGAAGAGAAACCTCTCATCACCCTGGAGGTTAAGCCGCATGGAATCGATGTCCCCATGCGTGCTCTGTTTGACACAGGAGCGTCAAACAATTTCGTTAGAACTGAGGTACTAACGTCGTTGAACTTCGTGGAGATTGAATCTCCACGAAGCATGTTGTCAGTCCGGTTAGCAACAGGTGCAACCGTGACAATACCAAAGCGTGTGATTCACACAAGCTTCGAATTAGACGAACTGTCATTCGAGGACCAATACATCGTCCTCGACCTTGACGACAAGTTCGATGTGATCTTGGGCATCCCTTGGATGTCCAAACATCAACCAACGATCGACTGGGTAAACCTGTCGATCGACTGCGGCGGTCTCACAGGATCTGATCACCCTGTGAGTAACCCGGCTGTATCTAATGATACAACCGCAGAGTCAGACAGTCTGGTGGGTAGCGATGGCACCAACAGGTCTGATTGGACTAGGACAGCGGATGGTACACCCGCTGACCAAAGTCCAGAGGGACTTACACACCCAACGAACGAGTCGTTACGTGTCAGTAATGTGTGCAACACGGGTGCAAAGCACTTCCGTGTTGAAGTTACTACTACGACCGATGACGGTCGTGGTAGAGAGAACATGCACACGGTGGGAAACACCCACCGTGAAAAGAATGAAACCGTCACGAAAGCAAATGACTTCCGTGTCGAAAATATAGAGCTCACGACTGAGAGTAGTCATGAGTGCATGAGCACCATGGTAGACAGTGGTCACCATGAAGAGAAGGCCTTGTGCACGAGTGATGATCACCGTGCAACAGATCAGACGAATACGTCTGATCTCGCAGCTGTGTCCGTCGAGACGATCAACGTCTTGACGCAGACAGAGACTGGATTAGCTAC
>MIQA02018468.1:0-17339 GCA_001887855.2 Sclerospora graminicola | reverse complement strand
ACCACAGTTCCTGAAAAGAATCATGAAAATTGACGAGCAGGTACGACTGGTGCAGACTATAAGAGCACAGGTAGAAGGATGCTTGGTAATGAACTTAAAAGGCGAGAGTCCGATTAAAGAAGCTTTCTTAAGCACCAAGAGCATACAAGAAAGTATAGCGACAGCAGCAGCCACACGAGGATCGGGTAGTGGAGAGTTATGGCGTATGGTGGCACAAGTAAAGAGCATAAGTTACGATGGTGGAAAGCATGCGTTATATTTTCACTTTTATACGCGGGAAATGGCGAAGAAGTTTGTGGGATTAATGGTACCATTTCATAGGTATGACCACCCGCTTTATAACCATCATCGTGAGGCAGCCTCTGCGGACGCATCAGCATGGAAAAATCAATTGGACAGTAACGGGGAACGATTTACGCATGATGGGTTTTACGCATGTATATTGAAAAATATAACGAGATCAGTGGATCTTATCAAGCTATCAGGTTTTCTAAAAAAAGTTGCTTGGAGTGGACTTTCAGTTGGATGACTTGGACAAAGAAGGGTCTTTTTCGGACACGTCAACAGCATGGGAATTAATAGTGGAATCAGATGCATGCCCTACAGCATTAAAGGATGTGAGACGTATCTATTTGGGCCATACAATGATTATCATTGAACACCCCTCTATCAGGGGTTGAAAACAGTGTTTGCGGTGCGGGGATATTGGTCACCCAATGAGGAAATGCGTCAAACCATTAGCAGAATTGCTCAAATCGAATTGCATCGAAGTCAAATTGCAAGAGTTAAAACAATACGCATCTCAAGAAGCAACATTTAAAAGTATGGACGAATTACGTACACAGGTGGATGCGGTGAGGGAGAGTCAAGAAAAGGCTCAACAAGCACAAGAACACGAAGAAGAAAAAGGTGAGACAGTGTCCACAGATGAAGGACAGGCACCAGTTGCTTGTGTCACACCGAACAAATCGGATGACAACAGGACGAACCAGAAGACTGGTGACCATAAGGAGGACTCCCACATCGAATCGCAACGTCAACAGTCTACGTCGGAGTGGGTGACAGTCAAGCGTTTCAAAGGGCGTGGAGAAACGAATTCAAAAGAAGATATAAATGAGGAGAAAACGACTAATACCAAGATTGTATCCAGTCTACAAAGAGACATCGCCAAGTCAACGCAGAATGATGACAAAAAACAAGAAAGTCAGACGGAAAACCGAGGGTCGGATGTAACAGAAGCTACAAAGGTTCATAGCAAAAAGAACAAAAAGGATCGCCGGGCACGTCAGCTCGAGCATGAACAGCACGCAATAATCCTCCAAAAGAAAGCGGCCACTTTACTCATGCAAGAAGGAAAGGTGAAAACTTATCTACACGAAGCTATTACCCAAGTAGACCAGGAAGAAGGAGTTATTCGACCAGTTCGAGTATCACAGATGCAAGAGGAAAGGGCCGTGGTTTTGACATCAATTTCACACGTAAGTCAAGAACTAGGCTTCAAGAAGACAGCCACACCAGCGACAGGGATTTGTCAGGTTTACGCGGTGTAGCCTGCTCTGAGCAGTTGGGTGATAAGGTGGAAAGGTTGGAAGCGATGGCCAAGAAGCTAAAGGAAGGGTGCATAATAAGGGCACTACTAGATTTTGACTTAAAATTTCCGGCCGGAACGAGGAAACCCACGTTACTGGAATTAGGACGAGCAGATGACTCGATCACGCCAAAGGAATCTCGAAAGCGGTTCCAGGAATACCTGCTGGAATTTGCGAGTAGTAGCACGAAAATTGACGAGATAATACCAAGGACAAAATGGGGGTGTACAGACACACTGAAAACTATCAGTACACTGCTTCAAAGGGAAATCTATGTCATAAGTCACCCAACGGGGATGAAAGAGCCTGTTTTATCACACCTCGTTCCAGAAACAAGATCTATTAGAGGTAAAACATTCCAAACAAGTGGTGAATATCCGATGACTGTGGGAATATTTCACGAGAAAATGAGAAATTACCTTACGGCTGAATCGACGGATTTTCAAGAGAGTCACCGTCCGCTGATTTTAGTATATAGTGGTTAACACTATTCGGCTCTGCTAAATGGGCAACGGATTAACGAAACAGAGGATGTAACAATGAAGGACAATAGCGACGATGAGGAGTTTCAGGATGAACGTTATGATGATATTACAGGTGAACATGACGAAGAGGGTGGATTGGCTTCTTCTCATGAATTGGTAGTAACGCCGGATGGGTCAATAACCAGCTATGGCAGTCAATCTCCTTGGGACCCTGAGGATTGGAACGGCGATTACACGGATCTGATACACAGATTATCTGGCCCTACGATTCATCACGGGCTCAAGTGCGATAACGCAGATATTACGGACGAGAGATCCCCGAATGACAGAATTGCTACACTTCTTGTCCGATACGGTGATGAAACTATCACTATCGGAACAGGAGAAGTTGATACAAGCAGACCTGTCAGACCAGGAAACTTGCACGAAACTGCAACAGCACTACCAAATATCGAGGCCGATACTCCAACAGTGGTACGAACGTGTGTGGTGGGATCACACAGCGGAACAAGGCAATTACAGTTAATGGACAGTGGAACGTCAGACTCGGAGTACAAAGAATCAGAAAATGCGGAGAGTTCGCAGGATACAATCGAATCTCAAACAATAGAAACGCCTGAGTCCAAGCGAATTTGTCGGAGAGATATAAATGAAGGGAAGGTCGAGGGTATGGATATTGTTCCGGTTCAACGTGAACTCTGTGATGAATTAATGCAATGTGACTCGGCACCTAATATAATGAATTTATCGATGGATGAATTCAAAGCGGCGTGGAACCATTTATTATTACAATGGGAAGAGCATACGGGAATCCCCTTTCCGGTAGTAAGCTCAACGAAGACGCTCTGGTTGAAAGTGGCACGATTGGAAGGAAACAGATTTATGCACTTGCTGAAAGAAGTACCAGGCTCTCATTATATTCTCGACAGTGTGTATGGAAAGGTTTTGGTGGAACTTACAAAAACCTGGCGAGAACAGTGTTGGCGGGAAGTAGTAGATGCGGGTAAACGAGAAGGGCTTGTTGATATCGCAGGGGACTGGTTTTCTGAGTGGGAGAATCGTTTTAGCGTCATGAACAGTGCAGCTCAAAAACATGCGGTAATGAACAGTTCGCAGGAATGGGCAACATTAAGGAAGATACAATATGGAGGAAATGCAGTTTTACGATTGTTAGCTCCACGACAAATGTCGACACTAGCGAACATGCTGGTTAGTGCGAATCTCTTCGCAGAACAGATAGCGGCTCTCTCAGGAGAAAATTATCAAGAAACGGACACTATTGTACATTTATTACAGCGACATCTACGCTTGATGGAGACGAATTCTGATTACGCGGCTCATATAGAAGGAGTCAATACTGGGATTATTGGAGCGTGGAAGAACGTATTTGTGTTCATGTATTCAGCAGGAATAATGGAATTAGTGGGGGCCACAGCAATGCCTGCTCTAGCATCCGGCGGTGACAGTCGGCGTCACTACTAAGGGCACCGCGGTCGGACAGACATCGATGTTGTCATATTATAATATGCACAAATTCGACATATTTACGACACATCGCTTAATGAGAGACCTTGAATATCAGCCGTCACTGGGAGAGGAATCATCCGACGTAAACAAGCTCTCTTCAATAATTTTTAGCCAAAATGTTCGCGGATTTGTCAAAAAAGACATTGATGCATGGTTTAATGCATGGCGATGGAATAAATCGAATTATGTGGCACACATAATTTTAATTCAAGAAACCCATATTGCCTCCTTACAGGAAAAGGAAGAGGTATCTCGAAAGTGGGCGGCCTTATGGGGGCATCGTAACAGACATAAAACATTGTCATACTGGAGCATACACACCGAGAAACAAGGAGGGGTGGCAATATTATTAACCCCGATGGTGGCAGACCAAGTTATTCCGTGGATGAATACTGTGTGGTCACACAGATTACTTATGGTCAAGTGGAATGATGTGGTGGTGATCAATGTGTATGGACCATCAGGTGATTTTAAATGTCGAGAGAAATTTTATGGAGATTTTCGGATGATGTTTACGAGAAAACCTGTGAATTGCATCTTGGGAGGGGATTTTAACTGCGTTGATTCCCCTCTTTTAGACAGACTTGGGGGACAAAGATTGATGCGACCAGAGAGTAAGGCTTTAGTGCGAATAGTGCAGGAGTGGGGATTATGGGACGCAAGAATATTGATGATGCCGGCCATAGATGAACTGACTATTGACCCTTCCAATCATTATACTTACTGGCGCGGAAATCAAGCTAGCCGGATCGATCGTTTTTACGTGTCCGAGAACTGGAAGAATTGGGTAATTTGGGTAGCCGTTGACGCACCGCCAGTATTATCAGATCACAACCAGGTGTTCTTATGTTTGAAAGACCCAAGCATATCCCAACAGTACATGGGGGTCAGGTAATGACAACATTCATTCACGTTTACGGGATCAAATCATGAAATCCAATACTAGACTGGATGGTGACACTAGCTGGGACACACGTATTGACATTTGGCGAGATATCATTTATCACATGCGGAAGAAGGTGGCAAAACGGCGTAGGCGACGAGTGCAACATTTGCAAAGAATGGTCCTGGATAATGCAAAAACCAGGAGGCATATAGTCTCATCCTTATCTGGGGTATTACAGACAGAACGAGCCTGTCGACGAGGCCGTCGACTACATCGATCCCCTTCGGATGTGCGTTGGCTATTTAAAAGGGCTTCAGTATGGGAACGGGATCAAACAGTTACAAAAATTGATGCGTTTTCAGGCCCTCCCTTTCCAGCCTCTCTCTCAATTCCAGACAAATTCGCAGCCACATGGCGACCCATAATGGGAATCAGCCACAGAACACTGTCAAGTGATCAATTACGAGAGGAATTAGCACAGTTTATGCAGATACCTGAGACACGGAAGGTCACAAGTGCCCATAATGAAGCCCTACTAGCGCGAATTGAGGAGGATGGCGTGAAATGGGCAATCAAAGGTCTAGAAAGACGGAAGGCAGCTGGGCAGGATGGGCTAGGAAATGACTTCTACAAGGATTTGGAGATGTATTACTTGAGCCCCTGACACGATTATTTAACTCGATTTTGGAAGGAAGTTCACCACCCCGTTCCTTTTTAAAGGCAGTGGTTATCCCCTTAAGAAAGAATGGTGATTCAAATAACGCTCTGGACTATCGACCAATTTCATTATTGACAACAGGGTATAAATTATTTGCAAAAATAATTGCCCGGCGGCTACAAGGTTTCCTTGGAAAATTGATCGGGGACACCCAGCAGGGATTTGTTTCAGGGCGTAGAATGGACAAAGCTGTGGTTATGATGAAAGCAACGTTCGAAAACTACCGAACAAAACAGAAAGAATCGGCGGCCAAGAGTGCGGGGATTCTATTACTAGACTTTAGTAAAGCTTACGACACGGTGGATAGGAAGTATTTATTGCAAGTCCTTACGACATTTGGATTCTCGGAACGATTTGTGGATTTAATGGATAGGATTCATGCCGGAACGTCAGCAGAGTTTCTCGTCAATAATACTTTTTCAGAGCCACTCCAAGTGAAATCAGGCATCAGACAGGGGTTCCCCCTGGCGCCCCTGTTATTCATCCTAGCAGTGGAACCATTGGCGCTCGCCTTACTCCAGGAAGAAAGAATATCGGGAATACAACCCTTCCATCATGATACGTCCATTCAACATAGATTTTCTGCGTTCGTTGATGATTCAACGATATTTGTGCAACATGCAGAACAGGTACCTATTGCACTAGAAGTCGTGCGTAGATTTGGTGACCTTTCAGGCTTACAAGTACAGCCGGCCAAGAGTAAATTTGTATTCCTAAATACAACATTTGTACCAGATAAGTGGTACAAGATACCAGTATTACCGGATGGTGAAACAGTACGATACTTAGGATATTTCTTTGGGTGGACTACACTACAAACAGTTAATTGGGCATTACGAATACGAAATGTTCAGAGAAGGCTAGCAACGGCAACGGATTGTGGAACAGCGTTTATGGAACGGGTTCAATTATTCAATGTCATAGCGATCCCCTCAATTTTATTCACAGCGCGAATGTTTGAGCCTATCGTTGAAGTGATGAAAGAGTTGGTGAATATCCAGAAGGCGTTCTTATGGCGGAACAGTACGGTGAGTGAAGGCGGTCGACATAAGATCTCACCCACGTTATTGTTCACACCACAGGCAGCAGGAGGTGTGGGACTGATTTCAATACCGGTAGCTATGAAAATCCAACGGTTAAAGTTGGCGTGTCAATGGCTTATTGCAGCGAGGGATAGTTATCAGAGGGCATGGTTAGAGTTAGCAGGGCTGGGAGTGGATAACCATTATGGGCACCTATTAACCCCTGTATCAGGTTATAAAGTATGCAAAGCAGGAGCAACAGTGAGGGTAGGAGCACTACCGACTATAGCGAAAGAAGTGGAGGAATGGTTAGGGCCAAAACAGGACAAGCTGAGGAAGTTAGATGAGTATTCACAAACAGTGCTACCGCGGGTAACAGCGCTAATGGAAATGAGACTCGGCATGACAGGGTTGGCTCTACAGCCAAAAGATGAATTCACGATTCAAGTTGATATCGAAGCTTATCAATACCATGATCTCCTTCCCACATCAATGATCCATTCTGGGGAACATATCGGTGGGAATCGAATCCATGGATCCGAGAACAGAAAGCGCTAGTGTTATCGGCTAAGAAGTATTACCGAATACCGGTGGTATCAATTCGTGAGTTGAGAATATTACGACTAACGACAAATAATATGTGGCAGGTGCAAGGGTTGGATGGATACTCCCACACCTGTGCCAAAATAGGTCGATGGTTATGCTCAATCATAATAGCGTGTCCAAGGGTTGAGGTTGGTCATTACATTGGAGAAATGCCACAGATAACTTTGAGCAGAGGCCCGATTTGTTTGGAGTCGCATAGGTGGACACTTGTAAGACCAGGAACAATGCGCGGACAGGGTAAGAGTGAAGCAGAAACGGTGTGGTTACAGCAGAAAGCGGACGGTATCTTGTGGGAAGTAGTATCCAATATCATGGATAACATTGAAGACCAGGAAGATACAGTAGGTAAGTTTGTAGTGTTCAATCCACACCCAGATATTCATCTGATCGGATGGGAAATGGAAGAAACCACACCAATTCGACGGATATGGGCCAATTTTAGGCGGTCATTTCGAAAACTTTACTTTCATGGAGTGGCACCGCAATTACAGCCAATATTGGCGAAGTGGAAAAGGAAAGGTATTTCAAGTGAGTGGTGGAATGAAATACAGGATGTTGATCCTGATCAAGTATGGGAACACAACAACTTACTGACGAATTACCAAGTATGGGTGCAATATCGGGTGACAACCATGCAATTAAACACCTTTTACGCCAGAAGCATAACGGATGAGCGATGTGTCCTGGATAAAAGTTGTAGGAGTATTCGATCGGACACATACCATATCCTGTGGGAATGTCCGCGGGCCCAAGCCCTTTGGATACGAGTATTGCAACATTGGCGTGGTATAACTTTATCAGATTTGTGTTTAGGAGGTTTTCGTAAGGCAATAGTAACAAGATGTGCCCCACCAGTGGGAAGTGGGATCAAGAAGGCGATGATGAGGCAGTATGGCTGGTATGATGATACGTATACCGATGTTTTCCAGAGACTCTGGAAGGGAATCTGTGGAATGGGATGACGTGGCTATGGCAGTTGCGGAATCAAACCATTTTTCAAGGTATCCTGAAAGAAGCGCAGGAACACTTGGAATTTATATGGAATCAAGTTAGAGCTCAAGTTGAAGCTGTTGCGGAATATGAATCAAAAGTTCATGCGTTACGAGAAGAAGGGATCCGACTGAAAATCAGTTCCCAGTGCATCTTTACCCAATTACCAGCACCGGACCCAGACAACCGTAGCAATACCCAGGATAACAGATATCCACCCAGACTGGTTAACTCTCCAGATAAGCCTGAGCCTAGATTACATTCTAGATTAGACATGTTCATAGTAGCTAATAGTTAAGACTAATTAGACTACATTATTATTATTATTATTACTTAGTCTAATTTAGCTCTAAATTTGCGATATAGGCCCCTAATCGTTCTCGATAGGGTTTAGGACTACCATGAATGCAAGCAACGAAACCCGGACGTTATTACATGACCCGGGTCCGAGTACGGACCCGGACAACCCGGGGAAGACTAAGGCAACGCAAGGGCGTGAGCTGGATCAGCGAACGGAGAGAGTGGTGGATGAAATTGTCCCGGAATCTACGGAGTCATCCGAGGCTGAGGAGGCGAGACCGGTAGCACGCACGACTTCAACGACAGAAGAGGTTAACCGGGAACCGGAATCAGAACCGGTATCACTGGTAGATACGGCAAAGGATTAGTCGCATCAAAAATCAGAGATATCGGTCTAACCGGTATTATTACCGGATGTAAGTAACATAACTCAGGTTACAAACCAACCTGAACAAGTAAAGGAATCAAGTAACGAAAGTGAGGCAAAGATTGGGATGGTGGGACAAGCTGAGTCCCAAGATCAAAAAAATTTAGCTCAGGCGCTTCACACGGCCCTCACTCAAGCTTCAGCCACAAAGCCACGAACGCAGGTCTGGTTGGACATCACCCAAGAATTGTTCACAGCAATATACGTGAAGGTGAAAGGCCCAGTTTCACGGCTCTCGGATATTGCTAAACGACTTCCGAACCTGAAAGCATCGGAGACAGAAAGACTGTTAGATTTCTATGAATTATTAGTGGTCGATGGCAAGAAAGAATGGACCGAATGGCGCAAACGAGTAGTTGAACTGGCACTACTAGTTCAGAGGTCACCGCAGTCCTTCGAAAGTATACTATGGAGGGCGATAGGACAAGAAAACGTTAAAAAAAGCGGAAGTACTGCCAGCACCACTACAAGGCTGGATCCATAAGGTGGCAGGACCGGGGTTAAAGAACAGGGACGAAGAAAAACTGTTAAAAAAAGACGTTTCTCTTCAAAACCGAAATTTACACGCCGGAGGAAATAAGCAGATTACGAGAAGTTTGTGAGAAGCAGTATGGAAAATTTGCACCAATGACGGTGCGGAAAGGCAGCGATGACGAGTGGAGAATTGTGCAAGGATTGGTAGAAGGAACAATCATTGCAAAGCAACTACCACAGTTCCTGAAAAGAATCATGAAAATTGACGAGCAGGTACGACTGGTGCAGACTATCAGAGCACAGGTGGAAGGATGCTTGGTAATGAACTTAAAGGGTGAGAGCCCGATTAAAGAAGCTTTCTTAAGCACCAAGAGCATACAAGAAAGTATAGCGACAGCAGCTGCCACAAGAGGATCAGGTAGCGGAGAGTTATGGCGTATGGTGGCACAAGTTAAGAACATTAGCTACGATGGTGGAAAGCACGCGTTATATTTTCACTTTTATACGCGGGAAATGGCGAAGAAGTTTGTTGGAATAATGGTACCATTTCATAGGTATGACCACCCGCTTTATAACCTGCATCGTGAGGCAGCCTCCGCGGACGCATCAGCATGGAAAAATCAGCTGGATAGTAACGGGGAACGATTTACGCATGATGGGTTTTACGCGTGTATATTGAAAAATATCACGAGATCAGTGGATCTTATCAAGCTATCAGGTTTTCTAAAAAAGTTGCTTGGAGTGGACTTTCAGTTAGATGACTTGGACAAAGGAGGGCCTTTCTCGGACACGTCAACAGCATGGGAATTAATCGTGGAATCAGATGTTTGCCCTACATCATTAAAGGATGTGAGGCGTATTTATTGGGGCCATACATTGATTATCATTGAACACCTTTCTATTAGGGGTCGTAAACAGTGTTTGAGGTGCGGGGATATTGGTCACCCTATGAGGAAATGCGTCAAACCATTAGCAGAATTGCTCAAATCGAATTGCATCGAAGTCAAATTGCAAGAGTTAAAACAATACGCATCTCAAGAAGCAACATTTAAAAGCATGGATGAACTACGTGCACAGGTGGATGCGGTGAGGGAGAGCCAAGAAAAGGCTCAAAAAGTACAAGAACACGAAGACGAAAAAGGTGAGACAGTTACCACAGATGAAGGACAGGCACCAATTGTGTGTGTCACACCGAACAAATCGGATGACATAAGGACGGACCAGACGACTGGTGATCATAAGGAGGACTCCCACATCGAATCTCAACGGCAACAGTCTACGTCGAAGTGGGTGACAGTCAAGCGTTTCAAAGGGCGGGGCGAAATGAATTCAAAAGAAGATATAAATGAGGAGAAAATGACTAATACCCAGATTGAGTCCAGTCTACAAAGAGACATCGCTAAGTCAACGCAGGACGATCACAAGAAACAAGACAGTCAGACGGAAAACCGAGGGTCAGATGTAACAGACGCTACAAAGGTTCAAGGCAAAAAGAAGAAAAAGGATCGCCGGGCACGTCAGCTCGAGCGTGAGCAGCAAGCAATCATCCTCCAAAAGAAAGCAGCCACTTTACTTATGCAAGAAGGAAAGGTGAAAACTTTTCTACACGAAGCTATCACCCAAGTGGACCAGGAAGAAGGAGTTATTAAACCAGTTCGAGTGCCACAGATGCAAGAGGAAAGGGCCGTGGTTTTGACATCAATTTCACACGTAAGTCAAGTACTAGGCTTCAAGAAGACAGCCACACCAGCGACAGGGAATTGCCAGGTTTACGCGGTGTGCCAAGCTTTAGCCTGTTCTGAGCAGTTAGGTGATAAGGTGGAAAGGTTGGAAGCGATGGCCAAGAAGCTAAAGGAAGGGTGCATAATAAGGGCTCTACTAGATTTTGACTTAAAATTTCCGGCCGGAACGAGGAAACCCACGTTACTGGAATTAGGAAGAGCAGATGACTCGATCCCGCCAAAAGAATCTCGAAAGCATTTCCAGGAATACCTGTTGGAATTTGCGAGTAGTAGCACGAAAATTGACGAGATAATACCAAGGACAAAATGGGGGTACTGAAAACTATCAGTACACTGCTTCAAAGGGAAATATATGTAATAAGTCACCCAACGGGGATGAAAGAGCCTGTTTTATCACATCTCGTTCCAGAAACAAGATCTATTAGAGGCAAAACATTCCAAACAAGTGGTGAATATCCGATGACTGTTGGAATATTTCACGAGAAAATGAGAACTTACCTTACGGCTGAATTGACGGAATTTCAAGAGAGTCACCGTCCGTTGATTTTAATATATAGTGGCCAACACTATTCGGCTCTGCTAAATGGGCAACGGATAAACGAAACAGAAGATGTAACTATGAAGGACAATAGCGACGATGAAGAGTTCAAGGATGAACGTTATGATGATATCACCGGTAAACATGAAGAAGAGGATGGATTGGCTTCTTCTCAATTGGTCGTTACGCCGGATGGGTCAATCACCAGCTATGGCAGTCAATCTCCTTGGGACCCTGAAGATTGGAACGGCGATTACACGGATCTGTTACACAGATTATCTGGCCCTACGATTCATCACGGGCTCAAGTGCGAGATAACGCAGATATTACGGTCGAGGGATCCCCGAATGACGGAATTGTTACACTTCCTGTCCGATACGGTGATGAAACTATCACTATCGGAACAGGAGAAGTTGATACAAGCAGATCTGTCAGACCAGGACACCTGCACGAAATTGCAACAGCAATACCAAATTTCGAGGCCGATACTCCAACAGTGGTACGAACGTGTGTGGTGGGACCACACAGCGGAACAAGGACAATTACAGTTAATGGACAGTGCAACGTCAGACTCGGAGTATAAAGAATCAGAATATGGGGAGAGCTCGCAGGACACAATCGAATCTCAAACAATAGAAACGCCTGAGTCCAAGCGAATTTGTCGGAGAGAAACTGATGAAGGGAAGGTCGAGGACATGGATATAGTTCCGGTCCAACGTGAACTCTGTGACGAATTAATGACATGTGACTCGGCACCAAGTATAATGAGTCTATCGATGGACGAATTCAAAACGGCGTGGAACCATTTATTATTACAATGGGAAGAGCATACGGGAATCCCCTTCCCGGTACTAAGCTCAACAAAGACGCTCTGGTTGAAAGTAGCACGATTGGAAGGAAACAGATTGATGCACTTGCTGAAAGAAGTACCAGGCTCTCATTATATTCTCGACAGTGTGCATGGAAGGGTTTTGGTGGAACTTACAAAAACCTGGCGAGAACAGTGTTGGCTGGAAGTAGTTGATGCAGGTAAACGAGAGGGGCTTGTTGATATAGCAGGGGACTGGTTCTCTGATTGGGAGAACCGCTTTAAGGTTATGAATAGTGCAGCTCAAAAACATGCGGTTATGAACAGCTCTCAGGAATGGGCAACACTAAGGAAGATAAAATACGGAGGAAATGCAGTATTACGATTGTTAGCTCCAAGACAAATGTCGATATTAGCGAACATGCTGATTAGTGCGAATCTCTTCGCAGAACAGATAGCGGCGCTCTCAGGAGAAAATTATCAAGAAACGGACACCATTGTCTATTTATTACAGAGACATCTTCGCTTGATGGAGATGAATTCAGATTACGCGGCTCATATCGAAGGAGTCAATACTGGGATTATTGGAGCGTGGAAGAACATATTTATGTTCATGTATTCAGCAGGAATAATGGAATTAGTGGGGACCAAAGCAATGCCTGCTCTAGAATCCGACGGTGACAGTCGGCGTCACTACTAAGGGCACCGCGGTAGGACAGACATCGATGTTGTCATATTATAATATGAAATTAGACATATTTACGACACATCGCTTAATGAGAGACCTTGAATATCAGCCGTCACTGGGAGAGGCATCATCCGAAGTAAACAAGCTCACTTCAATATTTTTAAGCCAAAATGTTCGCGGATTTGTCAAAAAAGACATTGACGCATGGTTTAATGCATGGAGATGGAATAAATCGAATTATGTGGCACACATAATTTTAATTCAAGAAACCCACATTGCCTCATTACAGGAAAAGGAAGAGGTATCTCGAAAGTGGGCGGCCTTATGGGGGCATCGTAACAGACATAAAACATTGTCATACTGGAGCATACACACCGAGAAACAAGGAGGGGTGGCAATATTATTAACCCCGACGGTGGCAGACCAAGTTATTCCGTGGATGAATACTGTGTGGTCACACAGATTACTTATCGTCAAGTGGAATGATGTGGTGGTGATCAATGCGTATGGACCATCAGGTGATTTCAAATGTCGAGAAAAATTTTATGGAGATTTTCGGATGATGTTTACGAGAAAACCTGTGAATTGCATCTTGGGAGGGGATTTTAACTGCGTTGATTCCCCTCCTTTAGACAGACTTGGAGGACAAAGATTGATGCGACCACAGAGTAAGGCTTTAGTGCGAATAGTGCAGGAGTGGGGATTATGGGACGCAAGAATATTGATGATGCCGGCCATAGATGAACTGACTATAGACCCATCCAATCATTATACTTACTGGCGCGGAAATCAAGCTAGCCGGATCGATCGTTTTTACGTGTCCGAGAACTGGAAGAACTGGGTAATTTGGGTAGCCGTTGAAGCACCGCCAGTATTATCAGATAACAACCAGGTGTTCTTATGTTTGAAAGACCCAAGCATATCCCAACAGTACATGGGGGTCAGGTAATGACAACATTCATTCACGTTTACGGGATCAAATCACGAAATCCAATACTAGACTGGATGGTAACACTAGCTGGGACACACGTATTGACATTTGGCGAGACATCATTTACCACATGCGGAAGAAGGTGGCAAAACGGCGCAGACGACGAGTGCAACATTTGCAAAGAATGGTCCGGAACAATGCAAAAACCAGGAGGCATATAGTCTCATCCTTATCTGGAGTATTACAGACAGAACGAGCCTGTCGACGAGGCCGTCGACTACATAGATCCCCTTCGGATGTGCGTTGGCTATTCAAAAGGGCTTCAGTATGGGAACGGGATCAAACAGTTACAAAAATTGATGCGTTTTCAGGCCCTCCCTTTCCAGCCTCTCTCTCAATTCCAGACAAATTCGCAGCCACATGGCGACCCATAATGGGAATCAGCCACAGAACACTGCCAAGTGATCAACTACGAGAGGAATTAGCACAGTTTATGCAGATACCTGAGACACGGAAGGTCACAAGCGCCCAAAATGAAGCCCTACTAGCGCGAATTGAGGAGGATGACGTGAAATGGGCAATCAAATGTCTAGAAAGACGGAAGGCAGCTGGGCAGGACGGGTTAGGAAATGACTTCTACAATGATTTTGGAGATGTTTTACTTGATCCCCTGACTAGATTATTCAACTCGATTTTGGAAGGAAGTTCACCACCTCGTTCCTTTTTAAAGGCAGTGG
This sequence comes from Sclerospora graminicola, assembly GCA_001887855.2. NCBI lineage: Eukaryota > Oomycota > Peronosporomycetes > Peronosporales > Peronosporaceae > Sclerospora > Sclerospora graminicola. Next base: position 2,871 of record MIQA02018468.1, on the reverse strand, counting down.
TGATTCCATTAAGAAAGAAGGGTGATTCAAATAACGCTCTTGACTACCGTCCAATTTCATTATTGACAACAGGGTATAAATTATTTGCAAAAATACTTGCCCGGCGGCTACAAGGTTTCCTTGGTAAATTGATTGGAGATACCCAGCAGGGATTTGTTTCAGGGCGTAGAATGGACAAAGCTGTCATAATGATGAAAGCAACTTTCGAAACCTACCGTACAAAACAGAGAGAATCGGCGGCCAAGAGTGCGGGGATTTTATTACTGGATTTTAGTAAAGCTTACGACACTGTGGATAGGAAGTACCTACTGCAAGTCCTACAGGCATTTGGATTCTCGGAACGATTTGTGGATCTAATGGACAGGATTCATGCCGGAACGTCAGCAGAGTTTCTAGTAAACAATACATTTTCGGAGCCACTCCATGTCAAATCTGGCATCAGACAGGGGTGCCCCTTGGCGCCCCTGTTGTTCATCCTAGCAGTGGAACCATTGGCGCGTGCCTTACTCCAGGAAGAAAGAATATCGGGGATACAACCCTTCCATCACGATAAGTCTATTCAACATAGATTTTCTGCGTTCGTTGATGATTCAACGATATTTGTGCAACACGCAGAACAAGTACCTATCGCCCTAGAGGTCGTACGTCGATTTGGAGATCTGTCAGGTTTACAGGTACAGCCGGCCAAAAGCAAATTCGTATTCCTAAATACAACATTTGTACCAGATAAGTGGTACAAGATACCAGTATTACTGGATGGAGAAACAGTGCGGTATTTAGGATATTTCTTTGGGTGGACTACACTACAAACAGTTAATTGGGCATTAAGAATAAGGAATGTTCAGAGAAGGCTAGCAACAGCAACGGATTGTGGAACGGCGTTTATGGAACGGGTTCAATTATTCAATGTCATAGCGATACCCTCCATATTGTTCACAGCGCGAATGTTTGAGCCTACCGTTGAAGTGATGAAAGAGTTGGTGAATATCCAGAAGGCTTTCTTATGGCGGAACAGTACAGCGAGTGAAGGCAGTAGGCACAAGATCTCACCCACATTACTGTTTACACCACAGGCAGCAGGAGCTGTGGGATTGATTTCAATACCGGTAGCTATGAAAATTCAACGTTTAAAGCTGGCGGGTCAATGGCTTATTGCAGCGAGGGATAGTTACCAGAGGGCATGGTTAGATTTAGCAGGGCTGGGAGTGAACAACGATTCTGGTCACTTATTAACCCCTGTATCAGGTTATAAAGTATGCAAAGCAGGAGCAACAGTGAGGGCGGGAGCACAACCGAATATAGCGAAAGAAGTGGAGGAATGGTTAGTACCAAAACAGGACGAGCTGAGGAAGCTAGACGAGTATTCGCAAACAGTGCTACCACGGGTAAAAGCGTTAATGGAACTGAGACTCGGCATGAAAGGGTTGGCTCTAAAGCCAAAAGATGAATTCACGATTCAAGTTGACATTGAAGCTTATCAATACCATGATCTACTTCCCACATCATTGATCCCATTCTGGGGAACATATGGGTGGGAATCAAACCCATGGCTACGGGAAGAAAAATCGCCGATGTTATCGTCCAAGAAGTATTACCGAATACCGGTGGTATCAATTCGTGAGTTGAGAATATTACGACTAACGACAAATACTTATATGTGGTAGGTGCAAGGGATAGATGGATACTCCCACACCTGTGCCAAAATAGGTCGATGGTTATGCTCAATCGTAATAGCGTCTCCAAGGGTTGAGGTAGGTCATTACATAGGAGAACGGCCGCCGATAACTCTGAGCAGAGGCCCGAGTTGTCTGGAGTCGCATATGTGGACACTAGTAAGCCCAGGTACAATGCGCGGACAAGGTAAGAATGAGGCAAAAAAGGTGTGGTTAACGCAGAAAGCGGATGGTATCATATGGGAAGTAGTATCCAATACCATGGAGAGCACTGATGAACAGGAAGATATCGTAGGTACGTATGTGGTGTTTCATCCACACCCAGATATTCATCTTATCGGATGGAAGATAGCAGAAACCACACCAATTAAAAGGATTTGGGCCAACTACAGGCGGTCATTTCGAAATCTTTACTTTCATGGAGTTGCGCTTCAATTACAGCCAATATTGGCGAAGTGGAAGAGAACAGGTACTTCGAGTGAGTGGTGGAATGATATACAGGATGTCGACCCAGATCAAGTCTGGGAACATAACAACTTACTGACGAATTACCAAGTATGGGTGCAATATCGGGTCACAACCATGCAATTAAACACATTTTACGCCAGACGCCTAACGGATGAGCGATGTCTTCTGGACAAAAGTTGTAGAAGTATCCGATCGGATACATACCATATACTGTGGGAATGACCGCGGGCCCAAGCCCTTTGGAGACGAGTCTTGCAACATTGGCGTAAAATAACGTTATCAGATACGAGTTTAGGTGGTTTTCGAAAGGCAATTGTGACAAGATGCCCCCCACCAATGGGAAGTGGGATCAAGAAGGCGATGATGAGGCAGTATGGATGGTATGACGATACGTATACCGATGTTTTCCAGAGACTCTGGAAGGGAATCTGTGGAATGGGGATGACGTGGCTATGGCAGTTGCGGAATCAAACCATTTTTCAAGGTATCCTGAAAGAAGGGCAGGAACATTTGGAATTTATATGGAATCAAGTTCAAGATCAAGTCGAAGCTGTCGCTGAATATGAATCAAAAGTTCATGCGTTACGAGAAGAAGGGATCCGACTGAAAATCAGTTCACAGTGCATCTTTACCCAATTACCAGCACCGGACCCAGATAATTGTAGCAACACCCAGGACAACAGATATCCACCCAGAATGGTTAACTCACCAGACAAGCCTGAGCCTAGAT
>MIQA02018467.1:0-12663 GCA_001887855.2 Sclerospora graminicola | reverse complement strand
GCAATAACAAAGAATTCAATGGTATCAAATAGCAACAGCTGGATACTTGATAGTGGTGCAAGCATGCACCTCGTCAACAACGAGACCTATCTATGGGATGTAGAAGGAGTGAATGGCACGTGCTTTCAAGCAGATGGACAAACCCTGAAGGTATCGAAGAAAGGATGGGTTCAAGTACAAGTTACGTCAAACGAAACCATACATACCTTGAAGATCATGGAAGTATACCATGTGGAGAACCTTTCGAGGAACATCTTGTCGTATGGACTTTTGGAAGAAAAGGGATGCGAAATGGTGTACGTCAGTGGTCGGCGCGTGATGAGGCACCGTGACAGCAAACGTCATATCTTCGACATAAAAAAGGAGAACAAAGTACTTGCAGTTGAAGTTATAGTTGACGTCCCAGTAAATTCCGATCGGGACTCGATCATGGCGATCTTACAAGAAAGCGACAAGGAAACTGAGGGCGACACCGGCGTGCAAAAAGGTTCTCTTATGCACTTCCATGCGCGGTTGGGTCACCTAAATTACGATGCCGTGGAAAAGTTAGCAAAAGACCCCAAAAGTGGGATTATGTTAACGGATACCCGAAGACTCAACTGTTTGACATGTGCGCAAGGAAAACAAACGAAGAACCCAAGGTCCAAGAAAGACAGTGGTGATAATGCGCCAACCGATCGTATCGGTGGTGTGATTTGCTCCGACCTCAAGGGGCCTATAACCCCGAGAGATAGATTCGGAAACAGATACATGATAAATTTCGTGGATTTCAAGTCAAATTACGTTCGTGTATTCTTCGCGAAGAGCAAAGGCATTGCTGCCAAGAAGTTCGAGCATTTCCTGGCGTTTTTCGAAAGGCAGTTTGATTGCAAGGTGCATATCCTACGTACCGATGGAGGTGCCGAGTACAAAAACCTTGACGGTTTCTGCAAAAGTACTGGAGTATCGCGACAAGTTAGCGAAGCGGGGAACCAGTCAAGCAATGGAAAAGCTGAGCGCATGCATCAAACTATTATGAATATGGCTCGATGCATGATATTTCGTGTGGTTTAAGCCTGGCATTTTGGGGAGATGCCGTACAATACGCGGCCTACATTATAAATCGAAGTCCCACAAGCGCGAACACAAGACACATGTCGCCCATCGAGTTTCTAAGCGACAAAAGCCGAAGCTCGGAAGTATTGTAGCATTTGGATCTCCATGCACAGTCTACAGAAATCCGGGGAAGAACTCGCTCGCACATAGAGCCCAGATCGGCCTTATCGTTGGGAAAAGCGAGGAAACCAAAGGATTCAAGGTATATCTGAAACAAGACAAGAAAGTTGTGGTCACCCAGCACATCAAGAGCATCGAGACACTGGATGAAGAACAGAACAAACAAATCCAAGTCGAATTAAGCGAAGACCGAGAGTTAGAAGGAGCCCAAGACCGACAACAAGAGCTACCGAAGAATAAACCGAAGAAAAACCAAAAGAAAAAGTCATGGCAACGAGAACGGCATGGAACCAGAAGCTACGTAAAGGAAACTACATCGGAATCGAAGACAGACGAAGAAAACAAGACCGATGAAGACACAGTTCCAGACCTGGATATGGTAAATTTCGTCGGCGAAGTGGACCCGAAGAATTACGCTCAAGCAATGAAGAGTGTCAACAAAGTAAAGTGGATTGCGGCAATGAAAGAGGAAATAACGGCCCTTGAAAACAACAAGGTATGGAAAGTCATCGAGAAGCCAAAGGACTGCACGCCACTGCACACTAAGTGGGTGTTCAAGACTAAGACTGATCAAAATGGCGATATCGAACGTTACAAGGCAAGATTAGTGGCATGTGGAAACGAACAGCGCTTCGGCATTGACTACACTTTGACTTTCGACGCCGTCATTGAAATGGGAACAGTGAAGTTAATTCTGGGTTTGACATGCAAGTGGAAAGTCCCCGCGAAGCATGGGGACATACCTAACGCGTACGTGAAAGCTTACGAGGACGAACATGATATATACCTACATATTCCGAAAGGTATGGAGCTAAACGACGGTATTTCAAGTCAACCGAACTCTTCAGAACAAGTTTTGAAACTGGAAAAAACGTTGTATGGACTCAAGCAAGCTGGGAGACTTTGGAATCGATTACTACATGCAAAACTGGTTGAACTAAAGTTTTCGCAGTGCATGACGGATATGTGTCTTTACGTACGATCAACGGACGATGATACGGTGATCTTGGGAGTTTATGTCGATGATCTATTGGTAACCGGAACCAAAGAAAGCTTGGTGGACGATTTTTTCGAAGATATGAAAGTCTTGGACATCAAAAATCTCGGGAAAGTCTCTAAGGTTTTGGGCATGCGAGTATTTTACGATGAAAGCACGGGATACAAGCTAGACCAAGAAGTGATGATTGACGGGATACTCAAGGATTTCGAGTTGAAAGACGCCAATCCAGTGAAGGTACCCATAAACCAAGAATACGAAGATTTGAATCTTGGAGAAAGCGAAGTCTTACCAAAAGACGGAAAAGTTTCAATTAAATCTTTTCAATCTCTGGTTGGAAGCTTGCTATGGATCTGTCGGTGCACAAGACCTGACATATCTTTTGCAGTACACAAGGCGACTAGAAGAACTCACGCGCCAAAGCAAGTGGATTGGAATTTGGCTAAGCGAATCGCGAGATACCTCAAGGGATCGAAACATATGAAATTACATATGGGAACCTCAAAAAAGGCAAACTCAAGTACAACCATCAAGGCCTACAGCGATTCTGATTACGCCGGATCAAAGGACGATCGAAAATCAACTACTGGAGGCGTCGTGCTAATGGACGGGATGGTTCTGAACTGGATTTGCAAGAAACAAGGTGGTGTTTCGCTGTCTACAATGGAAGCGGAATTTTACGCGGCTTCGAAAATTGAAGTGGAAATGTTGGGCTTCCGTGAATTAATTCAAGAAGTTGGATTAAAAGTCGAGCGTCCTATGGTGTTACTTATGGATAACCAAGCTGCAATCAAGATGATAAGCAGCATGGAAGGAAGCTCAAAGATGAAACATGTTGATATACGATTGAAGTATATTGTTTCAAAATTAAAAGACGGTGAAATCGAAGCTAGCTATGTTCCTACGCAAGATATGATGGCAGATTTGCTTACTAAAGCACTACCATATCCAAGACTAAACGAGTTACGCTCTGAAATTGGTTTGAAGTGATGACCGATTTCGTTTCAAGAAGGAGTGTTAAAAAGTGAAGTTTTACGGTATATCGGTATTGTTAATTATTATGTTAGTTACATAATGGTTACTATTACGGTACTACTTTGGAGCACTGAGAGATTTACGGTACTTTGCTATATTTAAGTAAAGTTGGGTGAAAAGTATTCGGACCATAACCGACTTTATTTCGAGGTAACTTTAGTGTAGGTTTTAAAACTGCTTGCACATTGTCTCGTGAGTCTCGACACTTCGCATGCATATTGATTAGGTAGATACTTAATCACTTCTTAATACACTTTTTATTAACTAAGTCCCTGTGTTCAACCTACGCGACAACGTCTAACTTGGTAGCTACGTCGACTGTTATACCTTGACAAAGTAAGGTATAAGTTTCAACAAACAAGTGCAAGTATATTCAACATTATCGACTACGACTTGACTTAAGCTTACGTTCCTACTGCAACATGGAAAAGGATACTTTTGAACAAAAAGATGTTAAACTAGATCGCTCACCAGGTTGGAATCTGGCTCGAGCCGAGCTGTCTAGTGTTAGTATCTATGCATATGTCGGTAAGGAGGATAATCAAGAAGCAAAGCAAAGCGTAAATGTAAGTTTGACGATTACGTCATCCGGTCCCCGGGTAGCACGGATGACCCTTTCCTGGTGAGCAGTATACGAACGGACGAATATTCTCGGTCTGAAGTGCTTATGTAATTGAATCTGCTACCTGGCGAATAAAGAGGTTATTGGAAATACCATTCACCGGATAAGTGGTTCAAGCAAGACAAGGCGGATGGTAAAATCAATAAACAGAAGGCCACCATGCTGTTTGACTCTGGCGCAAAAGTGTCTATCGCTGACTCCACCTTTGCTCGTAAGGTGGGTGTGAGATAGGCGAGACCAAGCGGCAGGAGTGTATTGGCATTTGAGAAAGTTCGTACATGACCCAAAGACGAACAACAGTTAAGCTTACGTTGGCTGGGTCTTTGGTGTATTACTTTACCGCCTGGGTGGGTAAGCTAGCCGGGCAGGATGCAATTCTGGGGATGGACGTTATGGTCCCAGCCGGCATACGGCTGGATTTATCGCATGGGACATTGACGTTGCCGGATGAGGTGCAGATCCAGTTGGCTGACCGGCGGCCCTTATATGGTGCCCACGTCCAGTTCCTCAATTTAGGTCAGTTTGTAACGGTGCCAGTGGGAAGAGCGGTGGAAGTAATGATACGACCCCACGACAGACGGCGTAAGTTATGGCTGACTAGGGGCGAGTGTTGGGTACATTCGTTTGTCAAAGGGGAGGGTCACCTCAATTACATAAGTGTGACCACCATTTCGGAAAGGCCCCTCACCTTGCATGAAGACGTGATCATTGGAATGTGACTGGCCGAGGATAAGGTGCCCCGCCGGCCGGGTTATGTCACTATTGGCTCAAGACGCTATATCGAGTAAAAAATCTGGCCTTTCAGGCAACCACCGATTTGGTCAGCGAAGAGGAAGAAGTGGAAGAGGACCAGACTCCAATGGTGGCTAAACAAGAGTACCGGACCCCTTCTTGGATATTGGCGTGGAGCAGACCGTCGCCGGGTCCGGCTGAACGTATTGGCCGAGACCTTGCCCTGATCGCCGAACTGGTTTTGCCCACCCTGAAGAAGACGGACGAACGACAGGATCAGGAGAAAGGACAAGGCAGAGTTACATGTGCGGTCACCTCCGATACCGGATTGCTTGATGAGCAAGACGGTACTGGATCGACCGATCCGGCAGACCAGGATTCGGAAATAGCCGGAGACAGAGCAACCGATCCGGCGGACCAGGATTCGGAAAAAGCCGGAGGCGGATCGACCGATCCGGCTGAGCGGAATTCGAAAATAGCCGGAGGCGGATCAACCGATCCGGCGGACCAGGATTAGGAAATAGCCGGAGGCGGATCGACTGATCCGGCGGAACGGAATATCGGAAATAGTTGGAGGCGGATCGACCCAGCCGGCCGATCAGGATCCCGAATTAGTCGAAGCTGACTAAGTGTGCATTCATGAAGGGGGCGAGCTTTACGTCGAAGGCATGGAGGATCAGATGGCTGTGCTACCTGAGGTAACCCCCTGCCCACCAGTAGTCACTACTGACGATCTACACGTTGGAGACCCAGATGTGAACACCCCGGATATCAGCAGGCTGAAGGATATCATATGGAAAAGGAAACATCTGCTGATTGGGCCTGGAAATGCACTGCCTCCGGCCGCCCCTGGGGCGGTATGCGATATTGATGTGGGAAACGCCAAGCCGGTGGCGCAAAGGTACCGGAGAGTCGCCCCCCGGTATCGGGAAAAGCTGTAGGAGCTTATCAAGGGATTGATGGCTACCAAGATAATTCAGCCGTCCACCTCGCCATGGGCTTCGCCCATTGTAATCATTATTAAGAAGAATGGGGTGGATATTAGGTTGTGTATCGAGTACCGGCTGGTGAACCGGCTGACTAAGCTAATGGCTTACCCGATGCCGTTGATAAACGACTTGCTGATTGGGATAAAGTTTTGTGGTATTGCTCATTGGACATGGCCAGTGGATTCTGGGTGGTCTCTATGACCGATCGTGCACGGGAAATCTCAGCGTTTGTGACGCCCTTCGGGTTGTTCGAGTGGAACCGGATGCCGTTTGGCCTAAAGAATACTCCGCCGTTTTACCAGCAGCTAATCGATAACGCGTTGTATGGACGTTTCAAGATCAAGGCGGACCAAGATCCCGCCCTGGTCGGTGATGTGTTCGCCGAAGGTGACCCGGACCCCGACCCAAAACCGAAGGTTTTGGTGCGGCGGTCCTCCATTGAAGACATTCTCGTGACGGCGACTAATTGGGATTTATTATGTGAAAAAGTGGAAAAGTTGATGATTACGTGTGAAAATTGGAATCTTTTGATAAAGTGTGGCGAAGAGTTTCTGGGGAAAACTAAGGTGACTTTTTTGGGTCACCAGGTTTTGATTGCCGGATTGGAAGCTAATCCGAAGGATTTGAAGTCCTTGAGTAATCTGTCTTTCCCGCGGTCTTTGAAGACCATGCAATCTTTTTTGGGCAGTCTGAATTACTACAGTCGGTTCATTGAGGATTTCGCGGGCTATGCAGTTGTTTTGTATGAGTTACGGGACGTGGATAAACACAATCTGAGAGAGTAGGGTAGGCAAGGGGAAGTTCGAACCTAACCAGCAATATCGGCCAATGGGATGCCGCCCAGGTCAAATATTTCGGCCAATGAGATGCCGCCCTTGTCCATCCAGACAGGCGGCCGGCTGCCCAATTCCGGCGCGGCCGGCCCGGACGATCACATGACCCGAGCGATGGTAGCCTTTAGCATGTTGAAGGCGAAGATGGCGACTACACCAGACCTGAAGCATTTCGATGTTAATAAGATTCCTGTGGTCATCATCTATGTTAACAAGTGGGGTATCTCAGCTGCCATTGTGCAGGATCATGACGGGGTGTATTGTCCTGTGACGTTCACTGGCCGGACTCTGAAGGCTAATGAAGTTAACTATGGGCTAGTGGATAAAGAAGTTTTGGCTTTACCACGGATCCTGGATGTGTGCTATACTCTACTGATGTCTCGACCTATTAAGGTACTATCTAGACGGTCGCCCCTGTCATGGCTTCTTACGTCAAATGGAATTGACGGTCGGCTGGGTAGATGGGCTGCTTTGCTGTCTCAGTGGTCTCTTGCAGTAATCAAGTGTACCAAAGGAGAAGAGGAGATACTGTGCACGTTAGCAGCCAGCATCACCCCAAGGTCAGAAGTGGAGGAAGCGCTAATAGCCATAGCGCCTCGGAAACTGCCGCGACCATCATATTACCACCACCAACAGTGTTACCCACAGAAGAGCTAATGGTTCTGAGTTTTGACGGGTCGGCAAGTATAAAAAAGGGAGTAGGTGCCTATAGTGCTAATCTTATAGAAGCTTCCCGAGTGGAAAGTGGTCGCTGCTACTTCAGATTTCACGCCTGGCATAACAGTGAATGCGACAGAGTACCGAGGACTGCTACTTTGCATAGATCTGCTGGCTGGCCGGACGCAAGGGCGGATCATCATATGCGGTGATTCCAATCTGGTGATCCGACAATTCACGGGAGAAATAGAGTTTTACCATAGATAAACTTAGTAAAGACTAATTAATTTATTAATTAGTCTAACACTTAAATATATATATTAATATATATATCTAAGGCTACTTGAGTACTAGAAGGTAAGTTTAAGAGTGAATATATTTATGAATGGTTAAGAGCTAACTAGTATAATTAGACCTAGACTAATCATAGTAACATGTAGTATAAAACTGATCTAATGATATTTTTATCATTAGATTACTTGTTAGATTCGATAATGATATCAGAATCTGTTCTCAAAGTGGATTATAACAACTTATAATCCAATATTCACATTTCAGACAGTAAGTCTGAAATTGAACTGTGATATTTCTACTTAAATATCACTTATGTAATGGCACCCCATTACAGACCTGATCACGCATGGCCAATGTAGCCAAATGGTCTGTCCTGTTATTCCACTCCCGTTTGACATGTAACAATTCATGTTCTGGCCATTTTCGCAGGGCGGACATAACCCGTTCGTTCAACAGTCTTAAAGGAGGACCAAATTTACATTTGGTCCTGCACAAATTGCACGCTTCCTCACTGCAATCTCACAGTGTAAGCCGCGTAACAGTAGCCCTGTTACAAGGTCGGCCACATCAAATTGCTTGTACCACCACTTAGCCGGATATACGATATTATCCACTAACATTTCCAATCGCTGTGTGTCGTCCCAGCTTGATAGAATTTACAATGTGCAGAAACACGCATCTTCCGCCCCTCCTTTGTTAAATGTTTAACCCACAGTGTGTGACGAATGTTGTCGAAGGAAGAGGGGCGGTCTTGAGATTGAACAACCAACGTCCATAATCAAGAACGAGAAAGAACTTGAAAAGACAACAAAGACTGGTTTACATAATACATGTAAAGACACACAGTTTGCTGAAGCAAAGCACAAGAAGCAACACGTGTGATGAATATCAAACAGTTACATGTGGAGATTTACGAATACAAAATGGAAATTGAAGAAAAAACAGAAGATAATCACAAAGAAAAAGTAGAAGACAATAGAGAAGAAAACTAGAAGACCAACGAAGAAGAACACACAAAGTAAAGAAACCCAAACAGAGCCGAAACTTGGACTGCAACTGATAACTTGGTTAGCGAAAAAGAAAGAAAAAGACAAGGCTGGTACAGGGAGAAAGACTCGACACCTTATGATGCGACGCAAGTTTATGTACATGGAGTAGCTGACGATGCGGAACTCCCATTGATGATGAGTAGTAGAGACTGCTCCATACTAATTTAGCAAGGAAGCTATATGTAAGAGTGGAGATGTTCAAAAACCCGACACTTTTATTTGAAGTGGCCAATAATCCAATTATAGCCCATGGGCTGGTGAAGTTGAAGATTCGCCTGGGTCTTGCGGTAACTTTTAAACTTGAGCTATGGGTTTCTGATTTTGAATCTTAGTCGTTGGTCATTCTGGGCACCGGCTTAATGGTAAAAGCCGGAGTAACATTGAATTTGAAAGATGGTTTGTGTTTTTTACCTGGAGAAAAGTCTCTTGCCCTTCTGACCACGAATGATCTCAACAGCAGACTTTTTTTGAGGTGTATAAAGAGGTCCGAAGAAGTAAGAATGAAGAACTAAAGTGGACGAGTGTACAAGCTATCCGGTCTATAGGAGATGTACCATTGGCTGTTTATTCCATCGACGCCTTATCACCCTTCAAGGTATACCAATCACATTTAAATTGTGAAGTCTATATACACGAAGGGGTATAATTGTCAGCGGATGCTATATCTGGGCAGCTGGCTCTCATCCCAGAGATTGAATCAGATCACAGTATACCTGTGGATATGGAAAAGGCAGATATAGCTGAATCAGACCTAACTACTCCTCAAGAAGAATCAGTGCTACGAAAAATATTGGAAATATACAAAGACAGATTCATCAGTTCGGGGAATGCGTTGCCACCGCCAGCTAGAAATGTGGTATGTGTCGTGGACGTAGAAGGATCTAACCCCGTGGCACATAAAGCAAGGCGTGTCCCAATGCACTTGATGGGCAAACTGTATGAGCTATTACGAGGACTCTTACAAGCTAAACTCATCCGATATTTGCAAACTCCATGGACATCTCCCATTGTGTTGGTGTTGAAGAAGAATAAGATGGATATTCGACTCTGTATTGAATATCGCCTTATCAACCAAATGAGGAAATTAATGGTTTATTCCGTGCCCCTGATAGAAGACTTGCTGGCAGATTTTGAAAATGTTATGTGGCTATGCTCTATGGATATTTTAAGTGAATATTGGGCGGTACTGATGACAGCAAGAGCACCGCTCACCACAGTGATCATTTGCCCATTAAGACATTTAAAATGATTATAGATGCCCCAAGGTCTCAAGAATGCTCCTAATATATATCAGAGGGTCATTGATAACGCGTTATGGACAATTGTCCGACGTACTGAACAAAACGATATACCATGCATTAGGGTAGGCTACGATGAGGCGAGATAAAAGAAACGAAAAAACTGCATAATTTACCGCAAAAAGAAGCAGATTTGTACCTGACAGAAGATATGTTTCATCTGGGAGTGGCAGAGCGTTCATCAGTGAGGCCCGTTATCGGACGGCGATCATATATCGATGATGTAACGCTTGGAGCAAGTGCTTGGGGTGGCATGTGTATGACGTTAGAGCGCTTGTTGGAATCATTCAAATATTGGAGAATTACCATTAGTCTTCCTAAGAGTTCTTTTGGGAAGAGAAGTGTGATATTTCTTGGACATCAAAACTTCCGACAAGGAATCTCAGCAGCCCCAAGGAGCTTGGAGTCAGGCTTTCGATGTCATTCCCCAAGAATATCAAAAAGGTACAGCGAGTCTGATTTACTATCACCGTTTCATTGTCAACTTTGCTACATTTGCCGCCGCACTTTATGAGCTTGCGAATCTAAATTTGCGGTGTGGTACTCAATTATCTCAGGCAAGAGATGCGTTTGAGGTACTGAACTAACGTCTGGTAGAATACCTTTGTTACGACATTTGCATCAAATCAAGCCATTGAATCGTTCAAGTCTACTAGTGTAATGGGGTACCATTAAATATGTAATATTTAAGTTGAAATATCACAGTTCAATTCCAGAGTTACTGTCCGACATCTGAATATTGGATTATCAGTTATTATAATCCACAAGGAAATCCGATTCGGTAATTAGCTCTAAACCACACACAATATATTCACTCTTAAACTTACCGTCTTGCAGCGACGTGTCTTGGTTATATATTTACATATATATAACTAAGGGACTATATAACCAACTAAATAGTTCACACCTAAGTTTAATCTTACTTAAACCATTGAGGAAAAAATTTCATTTTTTCGTATCCAATTGCTCGCTTCTTCGCTTGCTACTTATACAGCGTAAGCTAGCCTGTTGCAACTAGCCTCCCCCCTTTAATATGTACTGTAAAACCTGTATTAGAACCCCATCCTTCGATTTGAACCCCCCCTTGAACAGAATCCCAGGTCCACCTTGAGGCTAAATCTACAACCCCATCCCTCAAATAGAACCCCACCCAACACTCAATTTACGTGTTAACAGTACAACAATAATACCGGTATTGCGTACGACTGGCAGCGAGCAAAGCGCGCCAATTTTTGCGCGCAATTATTTTGTAATTACGTTTTCGTTTAAATTACAGTAGTATTCCTTAATCCCACTTGCAGAATCGACTCTAGGTGGATCAAATTTTCTGGAGGCGCTGGTTGGACCAATCAACAGTCTTTGATTATATAATTATATGATTGGACATTCACTCTCTGTTACAATCATCATAATAAAACTTTCAACTATATTTTGAAACACAGGTAATAAACCGTTTGGCAAGCATAGGTTTAAATGCATCAGGTTTTAATCAGGTTTGGAATAAAACCTAAAATTCAATGGGCAGGCAAAAGTAGGTTTTAACCGTTGAGTCATCAGATATCAGAATTTCAACCTCGAAGACTTAAGTTACCTTCTTTTCTACTTGACTTTCCTAGTAGACAAACTCTATCTGTCGTACGAATTCAGAGTGACATAATCTACCCAGACCCTGGCAAAAATATGCATTCTGTATATTCTAACGGTACAATCAAAGTTATTAGTGACCTAGTTTTCATTTGGACCTCTCTCTCTTAAACCTACGGGGCCTGCAACAAAAGTAACGCTTACGGACACCTCCCCATCCTTACAGGTACCAATAAATACATCCATTGAAAGACATCGCGCAACATTATATTCTACATACCGCATACGCATGGACAATTCTGGAAACACACCGAATTACGCCGCGACAACGGACGCTGCGATGTTAGAGTTGCCAGGATTTGTCGAACTGCAAGCAGAAGATATCGTACCAATCGTCTGAGCGCAGATAGCGGCTGTCACACCAGCAAGCATGCACTCTGGAGCACTTGATACATCGGACGGAGATGTTCCCACTTTTACCAAATCGCAGTTTTGAGGCGAATCGAACGAGTCAATAGCGTAAGGAAGTTCATTATTCTCATCGGAGCTTTCGTTGTCGCCCAAGATACAATCCGAGGTGTAATCAATGCTCAGGCTGTCATATGTTCGCACGTCAATGGTATAGTACGCGTCTATATCTTCCATAGCAAAGCGAACCTCGGAGTCCACAACCATATTTCGATTGTTGCCGGCAAAAAAACTAATCGTCATTGCTATATCAACGTTCATGACGTCGTCATCATCGTTTTGCTGCATTAATTCCAAGCTCTCGTCCTCCATTAGTGGTACCTTGCCCAGTCCATATTGGTACATAAGGTCATACTCATTCGATTCCCACCGTTCCCGTTTGATTTGAAGCGTACCACGCTCAACGTGACTAATAATTGAAATGGAATGACCCGCGTGTTCTAAAATTTTCAATCGCACGTCTGGTTCCAAGTTACCCCAGCTCCATGTAGTCCTGACGATCTACTCGCTGTGTAACCCGCTCGATTTCGTATGTGTCCAGTGAGCGCTTTGTACGACGTCGCACATCCACTGACATGCCCAGCTGCAATATAGAAATCAACCGGTCGATGTCTCTTCCTTCATATCACTCACTGTAGCGCAAACACTTACCGGTACGCTTTCAGACGAAACTGCGGCTGTCCACATAGTTGGCTCAAATTCCACGACATCCGCCACATTGAACCTTACGTGCTTTATGGCGGCTTCTTGCGGATATATATTTTCATTTTAAGACGGAGACAAGCTGACTCTAAGTGCAAACTGTGCAATCTAGGTTTTATTAGGTTTTATTCAGGTTTTATTCAAACCTACTTTTCGGTTCCAAAAAATCTAGGTTTTTACCAGCCCTG
>MIQA02018462.1:0-21891 GCA_001887855.2 Sclerospora graminicola | reverse complement strand
GAGCTTTCAACATGCAACATCCGAGCAGTCACGATAAAGCGGATGGAAGTGACCGATCCAGCCGGCCGGATGCCGGATCGGATCATGACTCGGATGGACGGAGTACCCCCTCCGATAGTCAGTCGTCTGGGACCCCCGTGGGTGTTTGCGTCTCAGGAAGAATTTCTGAGAGCGACTACCCCACAATGGTGCGCGTGCCCGGATCTCTTGGTGACCCTGGATATCACGTCGAGTCCCTAGTGGGCGAAAGACCCAAACCTGTCAAATTTGTTGACGATGTTGTGTCGGGTGCATTGGGGGAAGGCATATCGCCCCCAATGCTGCTGATGATGGAAGGATGCGATGGTCGCCTCGGATTGGGGGAGTTCGAGGTTGACATTAAAGAAGAAGTTACTCCCCTAGAGGCTCCGCCGGGGGCGGATTACGGTACTACTTACTGCAGTGCCGGCCGCTACACGGATGGAGCCGGATCGGACTATGGTGCATAGTCCGAGGAAGGATCATGGTTCCGACCATGATCCTAACGAACAAATGCATATTATGGATATAAAAAGAAAAATCAAGGAAGAAAAAGCGGAAGTCGGATACGACCGGAGTGGGAAGCCGGCCGGATCGGGACCAAGTCGCGATCTGGCCCCCTACCCCTAAAGAGACCGGATTGGCAGGAATTGGATTATCCGACCCACAAAGATAAACCGCGTTTCGAAGAAGAAGAAGAGAAGCAGGACGGCCTATCGACGGATATAGATTTGGAGCGTGCTTTCCATCTTCACGAGTTGGGGCAGTTCTTGCGGACGGATAAGGTGCTGAAAATAACACGGCCGAAGATCATAGGCGGATTGAAAGGTCCCATCTCTCCCCCAACTCTCTCAGACGGCCACGTGTCCCTTATTAGAGGACTATTCGATCAACTCAAACAAGCCGGCATTAACACCAGCGTGTTTGATCCGAACGAGTTGTTTGATCTGAAGATGGACAAGTTGAAGGAGGCGTCCAGCGCCCTGCACGACCACTTGGCACCGCTAGTGGGTTGCTCGCCGCCGTCGAAGAAGATGACAGCTACGACTGCAGTGGCGCCGTCCACGCCGCCGGCAGCAAGCAAACCGGCCGGGATACACTCAGGCTCTTCGCAGTACGAGTCTGCCCCTTCGGAAGCGGACTCATCTGATTCATCGGTGGGTATCACCCGCATGACGCTTGGCCCAAGGGGAGCAGCGCGTGTGGCGACGGCCATGAGACTTGGAGGACGCGAGGATCCGGGTACGCCCGAGCGGAAGAACGCCGGCCAGTACAGTGTACAGGCCTGGCGGACGGCGACGGCGGATCCAGAACCGAAGGAGGAAGACGAAGACGCGGATGGGCAGATCAAGAAGGAATGTCAATCTGGCAGCCCGGCCGCCCCTCAAGCCGCCCCTCAAGTCGCCCCTCAAGTCGCTCCTCAGGTGCCGGATCACCTGCAAAACATGTTCTCGGCGATGATGGAGCGATACTTGGAAGAGCAACGTCGGCTGAGCGCCAGCCGCGGCAGTCCGAAGTCACCGGACCAGCCAGCTCGTCGTGGAACACAGGCCCCCGGACCAGTCAAGTACTATGCGAGGGAGCCGAGTGATGAAGACATGGAGTCGGTGCAGTCCAAGCAAAGTGAACCCCATGCCGCCCCGCCGAGCCGCCAGACAGGTCGCCGGACCGGACATCGGCCAACGAACAGGAAGCTGTCTCTCAGCGACGTGGATATGGAATCCGTCAAGTCGGCCAAGTACCATTACGATCCGGATGACCTGGATCTGGGGATGGCCCGCCGAGCCCACATGGCCTCGGCCCAAGCGTTTGATGCGGATTCGGGAGCGATCACGAGGGTGCGAATGTCGGCCACGTCCGAGCTAAAAGACTTCACCGGACGAGACACGGACGAGGACCAAGCCCGAGGATGGCTGAGCAAGACGAAGTCGGCATTTCTCAGAGACCGGACGTCGGACTATGAGAAGTGCCTGATCTTTGGAGATTTGATGAAAGGTCCAGCGAAAAACTGGATCCAACAGCTCAGCCGGGAAATCCGAGTTAATTGGAAGGGATTGGCCGATGCGTTCGAAGAACAATACTGTGGATCTGGAACGTCGGCGGCGCGTCAATATTTTCACACCAAGAAGCGGGCGGATGAGACCCCCCTGGAGTATCTCCATCGCTTAAATGTCGCTGGCATGAGGGCGGATATCCCCGTTAAAGAAGATGCCAGCCGGTCGGAAGCCGCCCGTGAACATGTGGAACATTTCATCAGCACGTTGGACGATCGGGAGCTGGCAGACCAGCTGGCGTTACTGCGGTTGAAGAATACGACGGAGCTGGAATTGACGTTGCGCACCTACCTAAGAGCGAAGAAGCGAGGCCCCAAGGCGGCAGTTGGAACCGGCCGTTTCAAGTCCCGATTTAACGCGGATCAAGGAGGCCGGCCGCCATCTACCAGGACGGCCCGAGCCGTTCGCATGGTCGCCCGAGAGTCAGACGCGACCAGCTCGGAAGAGGAGTATCAGCGATCCGGGGGCGAGTCTGAGGAGGAACAGTATCAGTACCTTTTCTCGGCAGAAGCCAGTTAGCCGTCCAGGCTGCTAGCCGGGTCCCGTCAGTCGAAGGGGTTTCCGGCTCGAACTGACCAGGATTACCCCAGGCGCAAGTGCACCCACTGTGGGTCCATCAAGCATGACGACCGGAGCTGTTGGAAGCGGCTGACGCGCAAAAAGTGCGAGAGGAAGGGACACCCGGCGGAACACTGACTGTTCACGTGTAAGACTTGCAGGGAGGTGCATGAGGCGGGACTGTGCCCAATTGAAGAATTCTACAACCTGATGAAGAAGTGGTACGTCCCGACCAAGCATGCTGGAATGCTGCCGCCCGGAGCGGAAAAAATGTTAAACGAGATCGCTCGCCAGGTTGGAATCTGGTTCGAGCCGAGCGGTCTAGTGTTAGTATCTATGCATATGTCGGTAAAGAGGATAATCAAGAAGCAAAGCAAAGGATAAACGACAATACATGTAAGTTTGACGATTACGTCACCCGGTCCCCGGCCGGTACGGCTGACCCCTTCCTGGTGAGCAGTATACGGACGGATGAGTATTCCCGGTCTGAAGTGCGAATGGAATTGAACTTTTTACCTGGCGAGTCGCGAGGTTATTGGAAGTATCACTCGCCGGATAAATGGTTCAAGCAGGCCAAGGCGGATGGAAAAATCAATAACCAGAAAGCTACCATGCTGTTCGACTCTGGCGCGGAAGTGTCTATCGTGGACACCACCTTTGCTCGTAAGGTGGGGTGTGAGATAGACGAGACGAAGCGGCAGGAATGTATCGGCATTGGAGAAAGCTCATACATGACCCAAGGAAGGACAAGAGTCAAGATTACGTTAGCTGGGTCGTTGGTATATTATTTTACCGCCTGGGTAGGCAAGCTGGCCGGGCAGGATGCAATTTTGGGCATGGACTTTATGGTCCCGGCCGGCATACGGCTGGACTTATCGCATGGAACATTGACGTTGCCAGACGAGGTACAGATCCAGCTGGCCGGCCGACTGCCCTTATATGGCGCCCATGTCCAGTTCCTCAAGCTAGGTTAGTTTGTAACGGTGCCAGTGGGAAAAGCGGTGGAAGTAATGTTACGACCACACGACCGGCGGAGTAAGTTATGGCTGACAAGGGGCGAGTGCTGGGTACCATCGTTTGTTAAAGGGGGTGGTCATCTCAACTCTATAAGCGTGACTAACATCTCCGAAAGACCCCTCACCTTGCATGAAGACGTGATCATCGGAATGTGGCTGGCCGAGGATAAAGTGCCCCGCCGGCCGGGCTATGTCACTATTGGCTCAAGACGCTATATCGAGTGGCAAAACCTGGCTTTTCAGGCAACCACCGATCTGGTCAGCGAAGAGGAAGAATTGGAAGAGGACCAGACTCCGATGGTGGATAAACCCGAGTACCGGACCCCTTCTAAAATATTGACGCGGAGCCGGCCGTCGCCGGATCCGGCTGAACGTATTGGCCGAGGCAATGCCCCGATCGCGGAACTGGTTTTGCCCACTCAGAGGAAGACGGACGAACGACAGGGTCGGGAGAAAGGACCAAGCAGAGTTGCATATGCGGTCAACTCCGTCGACAGATGGTTTGACGACCGAGGTGAAGGCGGATCGGCCCAGCCGGGTGATCAGAATTCGGAAATAGCCGAAGGCGGATCGGCCCAGCCGGCCGATCAAGAGCCCGAAGCAGCCGAAGCCGACCAAGTCTGCATTCATGAAGGGGGCGAGCTATATGTTGAAGGCATGGAAGATCAGATGGCGGTGCTACCTGAGGTGACCCCCTGCCCCCCAGCAGTCACTATCGACGATCTACAAGTGGGAGACCCGGATGTGAACACCCCGGAGGAGATCAGCAGATTGAAAGATATTATATGGAAAAGACGACATCTGTTGATCGGACCAGGGAACGCACTTCCTCCGGCCGCCCATGGGGCGGTATGTGATATTGATGTGGGAGGCGCCAAGCCGGTCGCACAGAGATGCCGAAGAGTCGCCCCCAGTATCGGGAAAAGCTGTCAGAGCTTATCAAGGGTTTGCTGGCCACCAAGATAATTCAGCCGTCCACCTCGCCATGGGCTTCGCCCATTGTAATTATTATTAAGAAGAATGGGGTGGATATAAGGTTGTGCATCGATTACCGGTTGGTGAACCGGCTGACGAAGCTGATGGTTTATCCGATGCCGCTGATATACGACCTGCTGGAGGACTTGGATAAAGTTTTGTGGTATTGCTCATTGGACATGGCCAGTGGATTCTGGGTAGTCTCTATGACCGATCGTGCACGGAAGATCTCTGCATTCGTGACGCCTTTCGGGTTGTTCGAGTGGAACCGGATGCCGTTCGGTCTGAAGAATGCCCCACAGATTTATCAACGGCTGATAGATAACGCGCTGTACGGACACTTCAAGATCAAGGCGGATCAAGATCCGGCTCTGGTCGGGGATGTGTTCACCGAAGGTGACCCGGACCCCGATCCAAAACCTTCAGTCTTGGGGCGGCGGTCTTACATTGATGACATTCTCGTTACGGCAACTACCTGGGATTTACTGTGTGACAAAGTGGAGAAGTTGATGATTACGTGTGAAAAGTGGAATCTTTCGATTAGTGTGGTTAAGAGTTTCTGGGGGAAGACTAAGGTGACCTATTTGGGTCATCAAGTTTCGATTGCCGGATTGGAGGCTAATCCGAAGGATTTGGAGTCCTTGAGTAATCTGCCTTTCCCGCGATCCCTAAAGGCTATGCAATCTTTTTTGGGCAGCCTGAATTATTACAGTCGGTTCATCGAGGATTTTGCAGTCTATGCGGCGGTCTTGTATGAGTTGCGGGAGGTGGATTACCATGAGCTGAGAGAGCAGGATAGGCAAGCGGAGACGCAAGCCGGGCCGGCAATATCAACCAATGAGAAGGCGCCCTTTTCGGTTATTTCAGCCAATGAGGAAGCGCCCTTTTCCGCCCAGACAAGCGGCCGGCCCGGACGACCACATGACCCGAGCGATGGTGGCCTTTGGTATGTTAAAAGCGAAGATGGCGACCACACCGGTCTTGAAACATTTCGATGTTAATAAGACTCCGGTGGTCATCATCTACGCTAACAAGTGGGCCATCTCGGCCGCTCTCGTGCAAGATCATGACGGAGTGTACTGTCCCGTGACCTTCACCAGCCGGACCCTGAAAGTTAATGAAGTCAATTACGGATTATAAAGAAGTTTTGGCTCTATTGCGGATCCTGGATGTGTGTTATACTATGCTGGTGTCTCGGTCTATCAAAGTACTATCCAGGCGGTCGACCCTTTCATGGCTCCTGACGGCGAATGGGATTGACGGTCGGCTGGGGAGATGGGCGGCTCTGCTGTCTCAGTGGTCCCTCGAAGTGATTAAGTGTACTAAAGGGGAAGAGGAAATACTGGGCACACTGGCTGCCAGCATTACCCCCAGGGCAGAAGTGGAGGAAGCACTGATAGCGATCGCACCTCGGAAGCAGCCTCGACGAACTATCGTATTACCGCCGCCAACAGTGGGACCCACGGAGGAACTAATGGTTTTGAGTTTCGATGGGTCGGCGAGTGTAAAGAAAGGGGTCGGGGCCTATAGTGCCATTGTGTGGAAGCTGCCCGAATGGAAAGTGGTCGCGGCCGCCTCGGATTTCACGCCTGGTATTACGGTGAACAAAGCGGAGTATAAGGGGCTGTTGCTTTGCCTAGATCTGTTGGCTGGCCGGACACAGGGGCGGATCATCATATGCGGTGATTCCAACCTAGTGATCCGGCAAATCACAGGAGAGATAGATTGCAAGGCGCCCCGGCTGAGACTGTTAAATGATCGGGTTATGTCCGCCTTGCGGAGATGGCCGGAGCACGAATTGCTGCACGTCAAACGAGACTGGAATAAGAGCGCAGATCACTTGGCTACGCTGGCCATGCGCGACAACGTAGGGGTAACGGTTTCCGATCCGGCTCTGTTATCAGATCTGACGGAGATCAACCGGCTGCCCGAGATTATCCATCCGGCCAACACGGAGGAGATAATCCGGGTGAGCGCTGTCACCCGATCGCAGAAGCGCCG
The DNA here is from genome assembly GCA_001887855.2 of Sclerospora graminicola. Classification (NCBI taxonomy): domain Eukaryota; phylum Oomycota; class Peronosporomycetes; order Peronosporales; family Peronosporaceae; genus Sclerospora; species Sclerospora graminicola. Next base: position 15,269 of record MIQA02018462.1, on the reverse strand, counting down.
TTCTTCAGCCGCTGGCTCACTATCCCCAGAAACAATGAACGAAGGGATAGTTCAACAGTTGCGAGCAGAGCGGATTCTCCAAGCGCAGGACGAGGAAGAGTGGATAGTAGATCTCAAGGCATACCTTAACGGAGACGTGGATAAACTGACAGCCGAACAAGCTAAAGAATGCTTCAAGCTGGCCCCGGATTATGAAGTGGACGAAAACGGGCTACTGTTTTTCTACCGAGACGCCGACCAGCCGGAGATCGAGAGAGATAGATCCGCTCGGCTAGTTGTACCCACTACTCTGCAGCCGGATATCCTCCATCATTATCATGTGAGCTTGGAAGGGGGACATCAGGGCATCGGCCGGACATATCACAAGATTAAGGCACATTTCCACTGGCGGGGGCTTTACCGTAGCGTTCAGGCCTACGTGGGGAGTTGTCCGGATTGCGAAACAGGGAAAGGCCGGCCGACCATTAGAGGGCGGTCGCCTGGGAATATACAGGCCACCTATCCTTTTCAAGTCATTGCGATGGACCATATCCCGTCCTTACCCAAATCTAGAAATGGGTACACAGAGCTGCTGATATGGACGGATTTGTTTACCGGGCTCGTTATAGCAAAGGCCAGCTCCACCCGTACCGCCCAACAGGTTGCGCAAAGCTACGAGGAATGTGTGTTCAGGCGTTTCGGGGCGAGCGAGGTCATCCGGCACGATAGGGAGCCCGGATTTATGGCAGACGTATTCCGAGCTTTCAACAAGATCTTAGGACAGAAACAGAGCGCCACTATGGCTTACCGCCCGCAGGCGAATGGAAAGGCCGAAAGGATGGTTCAGACTCTAACCAGAGCCCTCAAGATGTATGTGGTGGAGGCGGATCAGTGCGACTGGGACGAATATGCCGAGAGACTGGTTTTCGCTCTCAATTCGTCGTACGATCGGGTAAGGGGCGACACCCCTTTTTATTTGGCTTACGGATGGGATCCCCGATCCACTTTGGAAGCCGCCATACCAATAGGGTGCACCAGAAGCCGGGACAGAGACGCCCGCCGCTGGAGGATGGGAGTGCAACGCCACTACTCACTGGCGAGGGAACAAGTAAACGAACGCCTCCGACAAGCAATCAAGGACCGCGCCGATCAAAACAACGACCGCGCCAGGGAACACGGCATCGAGCCCGGCTCCCGGGTGTGGCTGTATCTCGATCGGGTCAAGGAGGGCTATGCACGGAAGTTGGCGCATATGTGGCATGGCCCCTTCCGAGTAGCAGAACTGGTCGGGGATCATGCAGTTAAGCTTGTCACGGCCGGCACGGAATATAGCGTTTTCCCAATAGTACATGTTTCCAAGTTGAAGTTGGTTAAGCATTTCCCGGACCGCCCGAATACACGCCTTACGGGGGAAAGCGACCGGCTGGATTTCGATGAAGCTTTACTGCCGGAGGACAGTTGGGACAAGCCGTTAGACCCGGATGAGTACGAAGTAGAAGGAATTTTGGACGTTCGGAACGGACGGAAAACCCGGTTTGGGCGGATCCACAGAGAGTTTCTCGTGCAGTGGAAAAATTGCGAGGAGCGGTCGTGGGTGGACGAACTGGATTTAAATTGTGGAGCTTTAATGAGAGAGTTCGATCGCCGGCGGGCGAGTCGAAACCGCTTCGGGGTCATGCAAACCCACGAAGAAGGTGAGGCAGAGAATTAGTCCGCCCGGCTCCAGGGCAACAGGCACGGCCGGACCAACTGACACCATTCAGCCGAGCAATCGGCGGATGGAAGCTAGTCTGGTCCGACCGGTTTTTTTCGGAGTTATCTTCGAATCAGTATGGTGCCGGATGGATCGGTTTCGAATCAGTATGGTCCGGATGGGAGATGTCGGACGAGAAAGATGAGCAAGTGGTTACTTACGTAAAAAATGGAAAGAAAAGTGTATTATCGAGGTTAATAGCCAGTAATGAATGGAGAAGATAAGAGTATGCAAGGCTAGCCTCGTGGGTCATCCCTGGCGAAGCTCAGCAGAACTTGTTCCGGAGTCGGGGCACGCGGAGGCCAGGGTGACGATCGGGGTCCTGCCGGAACTGGTTGCGCCACGGATCTTGTTGATCGAGCGCATCGAGCGAAGCTTGGAGGGTGGTAACCTGACACCGACCCAACCCTGGATACCAAGTCCCGCCTTCGGCCGAGTTCCCGCTTTTCTCCACCCGGCGGTTGGCCAGATGTAGCATGATAGGGTGGAGAAAAATATCCAAGTCGCAGTGGCCGTGCTGGATTCCGTCAACCACGAAGTTGCAGAGCTTAGTCCAGCCCTCAGTCGCGCGGTTTCGACGGTTCTTGCGGTCGGCCCGGTATTTAGCTAGCCCGGGGGACTCGCGCCCGGCGGCAATGGAAATGGAAAGGTGATGGGTTGACTCCCAGATGGATTGTCCATGCCGAGAGAGGTACCCCTTGCAGACTTCCCGAAAGTCCGCGAACCAGCCGACATGGGGCAGACCGATGTCTGGCATCTTTGTCGCCAGTATGGCCCAGGGTTTCCGGGACAAGATTGCGTTCAGCGGCTCAATCGCCACTAGCTTGGCATCCCAGTCCTCGGCCTTGGGCATAGCGGGGGCCGGCGGGAATATCCACAACGGCGGGCGAGTCAACGCCCGGGTGACAAGGGCACCAGTGAGGTCTTGGATACGCAAGCCTTCCAACTGCGCCTTTGACCAGGGAATAGCCGCAGCCAGTTCGAGGGCCGTCATAACCTTCCGGCGGGGAATCCACAACGGAGGGGACTCCTCTGAGGATTCTTTGGACTCGTTCTCGTCGAATGCGAAGGGGCCCGGGGAAGGTAACTCCTCGAGGTCCTCAGTGGTGACCTCATCATAGTCCATCTCCGGTAGGTCGGGCGCTCCTTCTCCATCAGGAGAGGCGGTGGACGGGCCTTGGGGATCATGAGGGGAGACACTAAGGAGAGCCGGGGCAGCCGAAGCTTTCGACGAAGATCTGGCAGTGCGAGGACGATGGGAGGACTTCCCAGAAGCCGGCGGGGCCGAGATCGAAGTGGGGCTAGGACCCGGCCCGCTGTCTCCATGACCTAGGGCCGCGCTCACCGGCGCGGCGGACCGTTTAGGCCGTTTGGCGACGCAACCCGACTGGACCGACGTTTTCCTTTGCGCGCAGACGGATCTTCAGTGGACAAGAGAGAAGCCGCCTGTTCGCCGGCTGACGCTGGCGGCGGGTTAGGGTCTTGAGAAGTATTCCAAATCCGTAGACGAGAGGCCTTTCCCGTACCACCGGTCGCCGATCCGGGGGCGGACGCTCCCGCGCTGGATGTCCGGACGGCCGTGGCGGAACCAGCGGCTGACGAGAGAAGGGGCGTGGCGGAAGCGGCTGGATCAGGGTCTCGCGGACAAGCTAAGTCAAGGAGATGCCTAATAGCCTCCCGGATGGGGGCAGGACCCTTCATTAGACCCCTCTCCCGGGCCGCCGAAGCGGCTAGCCGAGCCCGATCTTCCTTGAGAGAGGACAGGCAGTCCGCGCGCTCCTCCGCAAGCTGGGTAAACGCCTCCCGGGCTTCACTCACACCCGATTGGGTTTCAGCGTACGCGGCCTCAAGCTCCCGGATTCGGCGTTGGAGGTCGGGCGATGCATTGGCCGACTGGTATAGCGCCTTCTGATATTTCGTCAGCTTCTTGGCGAGCCGGATCCGGCGAAACTCCAAATTGCCCAGCTCTAGCTGCGAACTCTCCAATCGTTTAGAGAGTTTAATATAGCTATCGTAGCGCGCCGTCAACTCGCGCGCGGTCTGAAAAGACTCGACCATCAAGACGCGGAGGTTCATGACGTTTTGGTCTGAGGACATACACGGAGTGAGTGAGTGGAGAGACGAACCCAAATAGGCGAAAGGTACTTACTCTGGATCTTCAAGGCAGCTAAGGCCTTCTGGTTCAGGACGCGTTGTGAGTCCGACTGCTGTTGGAGGCGATCTCTCGCTTGGAGAAGGTCGGCCTTCTCACTTTCCAGTCGGCTAATGCGGTCGCGGGATTGGAAGGTAGCCAGAACCTCCCGGACCCGGGATTCATCCGCTTGCTGACTAGCCAGCCGGGCGGTTGCAGCCAACTCGGTGTTAGCTTGCTCTAGGCTGGCTACGTGAGTGGTTAGCGCAGCGATTTGAGCTTGCAGGGCAGCTACGTCGGGCTGCCCTGGGCGACGCTCTGGACCGGCCGGATGGGCATCCGGGCCTACGGCCGATGGCTGCGTATTGGCCGGGGAGTGGCCCGGCATGGGACCAATGGGGGCGTTGTCACGGTCAGACATAGGGGCGGTGAAAGTCAAAGTGTGGGAGATGTGATGAGCGCGTGCCTCAACCGTTGTGCGGCTGCGACAAGGCTCAGGGGCGGCTGTGGTGAAGTGCTCCAGAAATTAACGGACTAATGATGATGGATGCCCGCACCGGATTGGCTGAAATGTCGCCCTTAGCCGGATGCCCGGACCGGTCTATAAGAAGACGCGATCTGGGAGCTGCCAGGCGCACCTGCGAGCGGCCGGGCGGCGCCAGGCTGGAAATCAGGCTGGCGGACATGACAAGGGGCGTGGATAGTCGAACAGGCGGGCTAAGCGGACGGGAAGGCCACGGATGTTGGACGGCCGGGTGGACAGATCGGCGACGGGCTAATTCAGAAAGTATGAGTGAAAGGAGCCTGAAAGAAGATGATTGTTCTAGTGGATGAAGGAGGCACCCGGATCGTATGAGAAGCTGCCGAGGAATTGCTAGCGTCAGCGGCCAAGGGGCTCGGATGAATGGCCATCCGGCCGAGCCGGCCGGGTACAATGTACCATTCGGACTGGTACCAGATGGGTTCGGTGTACCGGCCGGGTTGGTACCATCGGGGGTTGGTGTACCGGCCGGGCGGGTACACAAAGTCGGAGTTAGCCGGGCTACTTTGGGTAAGGCACATGACTGGACAGCCGTGTTATTTGGGGTAGGTTACACAGAAGGGAGTATTGGATATAGGATAAATCAGTATACGTTTCGCTTTCTTAGACACAAGTCGCTTTCATTGGTTCGCAGCAGAGGGCTAACAAGGTCCCCTCTTGCTGCTATTGGTTTACCCGGGGAAGGTTAAGTTAACCCACCGGAAGTCCCCTGACCGGGAGTCGCGGCGACTTCGTATACTCACCTCAAGTCGCCCGTGTTTTGAACACGGTATTAAGTATTGGGAAGTGGTGACATTTTGGCCTTCTGTGGAAGAGTGTGGAGTTATATCTACCTTACATACACATTTGGATTCGCCCTTCATTGTTATTGGTTTAGCTGGCCGATTGATTATTCTCGGTCCAGCCGGCACTATACAAACTTCAAGTGTCTTATTGGTTTAGCTGGCCGATCGACTATTCTCGGCCCAGCCGGTACTATACAAACTTCAAGTGTATTGCCAGACGAGCTCCCCGGTGACGATTTCCGCCCTGGAGCTACCCCTAGTCCTAACCCTCATCTCCCTATTGGACGGATTTACACTTTTCGCCCTAGGGTCCACCAGGAGAGCTAACCACCCAGTACTGACGGGTACACAAGGTGAGCTTTCAACATGCAACATCCGAGCAGTCACGATCAAGCGGATGGAAGTGGCCGATCTAGCCGGCCGGATGCCGGATCGGATCATGACTCGGATGGACGGAGTACCCCCTCCGATAGTCAGTCGTCTGGGACCCCCGTGGGTGTTCGCGTCTCCGGAAGATTTTCTGAGAGCGACTACACCACACTTCAACTACGATGGTTCCTCTTTCATCCACCCGCACGGAAACGCATGTGCCCGTCAAACATTGTGTGGATTCCATCTTGATTAATGTTTCACGTAATAATTCGTTCCACAATCTTCCGGCTAGTTTGAATCCATAGAGATTTCGCTTTAATTTTAACAATAGCTCCTTTGAGCTCGTTACCTTCAAATTTCGAAACGTATCGTTCGTTTCTCCATGAAGTACTTGTAGATAAATGTCATATTCCTTTTCAGTTGTTGCCTTGCTATACGCGCTTGGCACATCGCCGTGCCTCGCGGGAACATTCCATACGATAGCCATAATTAAAATCCTTCGTGTTTTTTTTTCATAACTGTGGAGAACGCGGTAAAATAATCCTCTCCAAAGACTTGTTTATCTCCACGAGCCACCAACCTTGCCTTGTATCGCTCCGCGGTATCGTCACTCTTAACTTTAGCTTTATATACCCATTTGGTAGGCAGTGATTTCTTTCCTTCATTTTTCTTCACTAATTCCCACGTTTGTAAGTCTTCTAGGGACGTCAACTCCGCCCTTTCTGCTAGCTTATATTTCCCTTGGTAAGCCTCAAAATAGCTCTTAGGATCACGAATAGCGGCAATTTTCCTATCATTAACGTGGCTCGTGTCACAAATCGCAAACGCAAAAAATTACTCGTCTTATTTTCTCCACTGTCATCACTCGAAAGATCATTTTCAGTCGCAACACGTTTCCTGCTGTTCCGCTCTAATTCAACTGCTTTCGGCGTTGCTTGACCTTCTGTGATGATTTTCGTCGCGATATCTCCGCGGTAGATCTGTTTCCAGTAACTTGACCTGTTCTCTCCTTCGAAAATGTATAATCTCCATCGTTTTCATGAGTTACTTCCACACTTCCACTCACTTCATCTTCAATTGCACGCACCAGCTTTTCGTTGTCCTTTTCACTTAAGGTCTCCACTTGGTACACGAGTCCTGTAGTCGTAACCACTCTGTCCTTGAGAAGGAGAACTTTATATCATTTAATCTCGTCGTTCTCGCCTAAAATCAATGCTTTTTCCGCATGTTTTCCGAGAGACTTATTCTTCGCGTCACGCCACACCATTGGCTGGCTTTTTCGTCAGTACTTCAATGGGTGAAAGCCTCTTGCAATTTGCGCGTCGGGCTTCGGTTCCAAATGTAGCTCGAATATTCTCCAGCATCCGACAAAAACTTTAACGGTACTCCAGACCCCATTATCATGCAACGTATCATGTTAAAAATCGTTCTGTTCATTCTCTCCGCTTTTCCATTTAAGTCGGGACTGCCTGCCTCCGTGATTTGTTGCCTCACACCGGTACGTTTACAGAACAAATCCACGTTTCTATACTCTCCACTACCATCGGTTCTCAACACGTGAATTCGACAATTAAACTCCCGTTCGAACCAAGTCTAAAAAAGTTAAAGGATAAAAAAAAATAATTTTTAATAAATAATTTTCATTAATATTTGGAGAAAGTAGGATTTGAACCTACGTAGAAAATATTAAAATTTTTCGCCGCTTGATCTTTTGTATTTCCAGGAAACACGCGCACGTAATTGGAAATATGATCCACAAAACCACTAAATAACGGTTTCCACGACAGTCTCTTGGTGTTTCGGCTCTTATATCGCTACAAATACTTGTTTCGATCGCTTTGTCTTGGTAGCTTTACCCTTGGCACAGGTAAGACAGTTCAGCCTACGACTGTCCGTCAGCCTTATTTTATCTGATGCCGGGTCTTTCGCTAGCCTTTCCACAGTGTCATACGATGAGTGACCCAAGCGTAAGTGAAAATGATGTAATGAACCCTCCTGCATATCGTTACAAACTTCGTCCTGCACAACCGTCATTACCATGTTCGAAAACCTTTCTGAAACACTTAATTCTTTTAAACATTTTCATCTTGGCGATGAACACACAAACGGATACTTCCACGTCAAAAAGCACGTTATTTCCATGTATCATTTGCATCTGCTCTCCACTATCCTTAAGTGTACATCTTTTTCCCGTAAACTACCAAGTGAGGTGAGATTATTGGTCAAATTGGTCAAATTGGGCGCATAGTACGCTTCAGTCAATTCTATAGTCGAAAAAATCCGTTTTCAGCTATACTTTTCCAACTTTCGTGACCTTAAGACTTTCTCCTTCCGGCAGCAATAGGACTTCGTTTTCATTGCACGCTCTCGCATCCTCGAGAAATTCTTTACTCGAGACAAGATTTCGGCTTGCACCACTATCAATAATATCATCGTCCATCAAAATGTCTTTCTTCGTGGTATTTGTAATCTTCTTTTCATATTCAATAGTCGATAATACAAAGCTCTTGTCGTTATCCCCTTCTGTTTTTATTCTGGTCTTGCGTTCGAAACGTTTGCCTTGGCTCCTTCGGTCACCTTGGCGACAATAGTTTTACGTAGCCATCAAATTTGCACCCGAAACACGTTCTTTTCATCTTTCTTTCGTCCACTAAATTCACAACACTTATTGGTTCTTTCTTGATTTTTACAGCGTCGTCCTCGGTTCTTGCGCCCACGCGCCGAGTTCTTGAGCGTGTTGCATATAATCCACCCGCTGTGGATTATATCGTATCATTAATCCTATTTTTAATCCTGGCGCTGCATATTTCACTATATTTTCTACGATCAATTTTTCGTGAGATCCACTCTCACGGGCTGGAGCGACCAGATATAGATAGTGCTGCGTCCACGTCCTTGTTGATGCGAATGTTTACTTGAAAGGCAAGACAATATTTTTTGTTACTAATACCAGCATTTTCTTTTCTGATATCTTCAATATATTTCACAATATATCTTATTAATTTACAGAATTTTCCACTACCGTTTTATTTTTGATCATTTGATACAGCACGAAATACAATTCTTGGGAAATTCGCCACCACGTTGTAATAGTGGCTTGAAAATATTTTTTGCTGCTACACCTTCCAAGTGCTTACTCATTTTGTTGACCTTAAGACGTTCCGTCCACGCAAAACCAGAATACAGTTGTGTAACTTCAACTGCTTCGATGAACGGGTAGGCGCACTGCCTAATACCGGCCCAAGTCCTGGGTATATTTCTTCCGCAGTAAAATTCCTTATCGTGAGTTTTGGAAACTTCATATACGAACATTATTTCCAGCGGGTCTTTCTTGATTTCAAACATGCCACCCGCTCCTTGGTCGTTTTTACCTGGCGCCTGCTATTGTGCACCATGTTCGATGCCGTTATCACCACCCAAATCATGAATAGTCATATTTCCTTCAAAGGGACCATAGTTTTTGACTGCTTCCTTGAACACGCTCCAGTCTTCGGAGCCTTTATTTGACTTTGGCGATACAATGGAGGCAGACTCTTGTAGTCTATCTTCCCTCCATTGCATCAATTCTGCTCTCCAAGCGCTTCCAGTACTCCATTAGAGCAACCACGTCAAATTTTTCTTCTATCATTCTTAAATGTGTATTCACGAGAATGAACGAGAAAGTAATCCAATTTCACCCTTTGGCGCAGGGGACTTCAACAGAACATCGTACCTTAAACGAGGAACGTAATAAAACTTCAAAACCTTAAGATTACGATCCTAATCCTTGCAACCTTGGGCTCATAACCTGTAGGAAAATGTAGTTATGCGTGCGTATAAATCCTTTAACTTACTTGTAGCGTCCAGATACCGAATAGTGTTTCTGGCGCCCCTTGTAGCAAGTATGCAACTTCTATCGGTTAGTATAGTGGTTGGCTGTCCGGATAAGGCGTCCGCGCTCCTTATATGTCGTGCGTGTTAATGGAAGACGTGAGGAAGTTGCCCAGGTTCGGAGTGCTCGCTGTGTGGTTTACTAAGCAAAAATGAAGTATTTATTATGTAAGGTTGAAGTACAATTTTGGCTAAAATGCTACTTAACCTAAAATTCACAATATATATAAAACCACGGTAATCTTGTTAACTGGAATTTCACGTCAGTTTTCATCGTGAATAACATCATCCAAATTCCAACACTCAAGATATCACAGAGTTGCTAGCACAGTACTTCCACTGGCACTATGGGCAATGTTTGGTCCTGGGTTTACATCCGCATGCTTCGCACATGGCGTGTAAGCCTCAGGCATATCGCTTGTACAGTTTAGGTTGCGTGTGTTTGTCTCGTCTCCTGTGTGTTTTTCTCGTCTCTTGTGTGTGTTTTCACTCTTTTCTGTGTGTTTTCACTGTTTGTGTGTGTTTTCACACACCCTTCTTCTTACGCTTGCTAATGAACGATGTATGTCTCATCTTCTTTAGTGTGGATAGACTACCGGCTGTAAATTATTGTCCACAGTTCTTAATTTGCTGCCAAGCCGTCACCCAACAAAGGATGGGGAGGATCCGGACGGCGAGAAGGAGCGACAACATCAATCGGACGAACGGCCTGGGCACGGGACCAACCCCCCCCCTCCAGACTGTAGCACTCTATGCCGACACGGGTAACATGAACAAGCGAGTCCACCGTCTGCTGGTACAACGGCGTCGGTGGACTATGCCCAGGACATACAGAATGCTGGTATTGATCCGTTTCTCAGGAAAACGGAAGTATGCCGAAGTTCACAAGACCCCAAGGACAAGTGAGTCCACCGTCGGCGGTCATACCAGCGGCGGTGGAAAATAACAAAGACATCCAGACTCTGGCATCGAGCCAATTTCAAGGACACCGGAAGTGTGGCGAGGGTCACAGCAACCGGAAAGTTACGGGCTCCAGGAAGTTATTCATTTCCCAAGGACCAAAGGAAGAGCTCACGTAGTGCTTAACACTGCAATGAGCACCGACAAACAGCAACAAGGAAGGACGAACTACGTCTGCAGTCATTTATCCAGTGCTTTTCTACCAACTACCATGCACCGCTTTTGTTAGCGAGAAAATACTTCTTAGGATACATGTACTTGAAGACCAACCCGTCGGAACCTGTTGAAGATCCAGAGCAGAAAATAGTCTCAAGGATTAGGGCATACCCAGGTAGTTATGTTATCACTTACTACTGGTAATTGACTCATAAACTACTATTAAAACTAAAAAAAACTAAACTGTTGTCACTGATTAGTCCCAATGCTCATCCCAGCTGCTCCATCCCGTGCCTTTTTTATAATACCTAAGTAATAAATGGGGCTAGCTTAGCGCACACCAACCCAAAATCTGCACAGCATCCAAACCTCAACACCCAACAGGGTTGGGGATATAGTGATTATAATAAGTTGTGTGGTGTAGTCGCTCTCAGAAATTCTTCCTGAGACGCGAACACTCACGGGGGGCCCAGACGACTGACTGTCGGAGGGGGTACTCCGTCCATCCGAGTCATGATCCGATCCGGCATCCGGCCGGCTGGATCGGTCACTTCCATCCGCTTGGTCGTGACGACTCGGATGTTCCATGTTGAAAGCTCACCTTGTGTACCCGTCAGTACTGGCGGTTGCGCTCTCTTGGTAGACCCTAGGGCGAAAAGTGTAAAGTCCGTCGAATAAGGAGATAAGGATTAGGACTAGTGGTAGCTCCTGGGCGGAAATCGTCACCAGGGAGCTCGACTGGCAATATACTTGAAGTTTTTATACTGCGACGGCTGGACCGAGAATAATCGATCGACCAGCAAAACCAATGATAATGAAGGGTAAATCCAAACGTGTACGTAAAGGGGAATCCAAATATAACTCCACAATCTTCCACAGAAGGCCAAAATGTTACCACTTCCCAATACTTAATATACCGTGTTCAAAACACGGGCGACTTGAGGTGAGTATACGCAACGCCGCGACTCCCGGTCAGGGGACTTCCGGTGGGTTACTTTAACCTTCCCCGGGCAAACCAATAGCAGCAAGAGGGGACCTTGTTAGCCCTCCGCTGTGAACCAATAAAAGCGACTTGTGTCTAAGAAAGCGAAACGTATACTGATTTATCCCTATATCCAATACTCCCTTTTGTGTAACCTACCCCAAATAGCCCGGCTGAACAGTCATGTATCTTACCCGAAGTAGCCCGGTTAACTCCGATTTTGTGTACCCGCCCGGCCGGTACACCAACCCCAGATGGTACCAACCCGGCCGGTACACCCAACCCAAATGGTACCAGCCCGGCCGGTACACCGAACCTAGCTGGTACCAGCCCGGCCAGTACATCGAACCCAGCCGGATCGGCCGGATGGCCATCCATCTGAACTCACTGGCCGCTGGCGTTAGCACTTCCTTGGCAGCTCCACGTCCGATCCGGGTGCCTCCTTCATCCACTAGAACACTCACCCTCCTTCAGGCCCCTTTCGCTCATACCTTCCAACCAATCCGCCCCTCGGCCGTCCGCCATCCGTGGTCGTCCCGTCCGTTTAGTCCGCTAGCCCAACTATCCACGTCTTCAGTCGCATTCATCCGGCCTGATTCCAGGCCTGGCGCCGTCCGGCCGCTGGTAGATACGCTCGGCGACGGCCATCCGGTACCTATGCCCTTGGTCCACATTTTCTGCCAATCAGAAGGCGTCCTCCGGAAAGTACTTCACACCTTCCCATCAATTAATTCATAAGTCACTTTACCACAGCCGCCCCTGAGTCGCGTCTCAGCCGCACAACGGTTGAGGCACGACCTCACCTGAACCAAGTCGATCTGATCCTACTTAACCATGCCTCGCTTCGGTTCGTCGTCCTACGGATTTATAACGCTTTTCGTGAACCCGGTCGGTCTCTCAGCCGGCTTGCAATTCCATCCACAGATGCTGACTTTATCTTGATATATTTTCAGTCTTGCAAATCGACAAGGATGACATATGCCGTCTCGTTCTCGTGGATGACGACTCGCCCGCCAGCGGGGTGGAAGTTGCAAAACCGCCGAGCTCGTCCCGTACTCCCGATCTGGTGTTGTCGACCGCTGACGCTGAAACGGCGCTCCGCGTTCACGGCCAGGTTTGCGGTGATCGGGACAGATTGAGGGCCGCCGTCTCTTCCCTTCAGGCGAATCTCCGATCCTGTCAGGCTGACTCTGAAGTTCTGTCGCGGAGATGCATGACCTTTTGTGCGATGCTAGACCGTGGACCCCCGAATCACTGAGCTGAAACGCAGTCGTCAAGAAGCAGTGGACGAAATAACCCGCCTCAGGGCAATTGTGGGCCAGCTTACGGACGCCCTGCAACGGGCCGCTGCGCCATCCGCCTCCATCTCCGAAGCGGCGGGGATGGAGAAAAGGCTGGAGGCGTTAACCGCCCAAGTGGATAGCTTGGAGCACAGCCAAGCTGACTTGGCCCAACAACTCGCCTCAGCCAACCGCCGGGCCGATGAAGCTGCCGTTCGGAAATCTTCCTCGGGACCGAGTGATCTTCAGAAACAGGTGACCGATCTTGAGGGCCAAGTCGTCATCCTGACGGAAGAGAGAAACCGTCTCCGCATGCTGGCAGACGTTGTTGAACCCCTCCGGGCTGCCAATCAGGAATTGGTTCACCGATCAAAACTTCAACGTAAGTGTCCTTTCTCCTCTTGTGTTGTAACTCAGTCGCTTACGTTTTCCACGTCCTTACCACTCCGCAGTCCAGCAGCTGGAACAGCTGAAACAACAGTCTGCCGAGATTTCTGGCATGTCTTAAGAGCTCCATCTTCGTGTCCGACTCCGCCAGGTGTCCCACGAATTAGATACAGTGCGGGACAACCAAAATCACCTGCGCGAATCCCACACTCAAGCTCTCCGCCACATTTCTTCTCTGGAGCAGCAGGTAATTGCGACCTGGACCTGTTTCTCTCCCCGTTTATACTCCATCTGCCGAACCGAAGGTGCGGAGGTGCAGCGGAGGGCGGAACGTGGTTCCCAGGCCTGGGTGCGTGGGATCAGACTGCCTCTCTTTTCGAATCTCTGGAGGCCATCGACCGGCAAGATCCTTGGCGCAACCAATACCGCAAACGACCCTTCGACCATCCTGGACTTCAAGTGTTCCGGCTCCGCAGCAAGTTTGATCGTCCATAGGGATGGGCAACTGGACTCTTTTGATTCTTTCTTTTTCTTCGTTTCCTTTTCACTATATCCATCCGTGTTTCTTCCATATCCATTCTAATCTTTTACTTCGACTGCTACCCCTGATTAATCACGCCCAGTCGGCTTGTGGGTCTGCCTAGAGGGATCTCTTGTTGCCACAGGGCATCCCTTGGTCCGGTCGGGTCTGAATGCCTTGTTGTCAGTCCCGGTTACCATACTCCTCTTCTTCGGGACGGTTGGGTCCGGGCGGATGGTCCTCGTACCTAGCGGCCGGTTTGATTATCTCCGACAGCTTGTTCACTTCTGCCAATCCGTCCAACAATCCTGGATCCGAAACGGTGAGACCGACCTGATCTCGCATGGCCAAAGTGTCCAGATGGTCTGCGCTGTTATTCCATTCTCGTTTGACATGTAACAGTTCATATTGTGGCCATTTCCGCAGGGCGGACATAACCCGATCGTTCAACAGTCTCAGCCGGGGCGCCTTGCACTCTATCTCTCCTGTGATTTGCCGGATCACCAGATTGGAATCACCACATATGATGATCCGCCCCTGTGTCCGGCCAGCCAGCAGATCTAGGCAAAGTAAAAGCCCTCTGTACTCCGCTTCGTTCACAGTTATGGCAGGCGTGAAATCCGAGGCGGCCGTGACCACTTTCCATTCGGGCAACTTCCACACAATAGCACTATAGGCCCCGACTCCCTTCTTTACACTCGCCGACCCGTCAAAACTCAAAACCATTAGCTCCTCTGTTGGTCCCACTGTTGGCGGCGGTGATATGATGGATTGTCGAGGATGCTTCCAAGGCGCTATAGCTATCAGCGCTTCCTCCACTTCTGCCCTTGGGGTAATGCTGGCCGCCAGCGTGCCCAGTATATCCTCTTCCCCTTTAGTACACTTGATTACTTCGAGGGACCACTGAGACAGCAAAGCCGCCCATCTACCCAGCCGGCCGTCGATTCCATTTGCCGTCAGAAGCACGACAGGGTCGACGTCTAGATAGTACCTGGATAGGCCGAGACACAGCATAGTATGACACTCAAGATCCCGCAATTTAAGGCAAACTTCCTTTATCGACTAGCCCGTAGTTACTTCGTTAGCCCTTCAGGGTCGGTGGTTGTTAATGTCACGGACAGTAAACACCTCGTATGATCTTAAACAAGGGAGTGAGATGGCCTTCGTTGCGTAGATGAATGACACAAGGAACCTTATTAACATAAAATTCTTAGGACGGTGTACGTACGCCCTTCTTCGCCTTCAACATGCCAAAGGCTACTATCGCTCGGGTCATGTGATCGTCCGGGCCGGCCGCGCATGAATCCGGCGGCCGGCCGCCTATCGGGGCAGACAAGGGCGCCTTCTCATTGGCCGAAATAGTTGACAAGGGCGGCAACCCATTGGTTGATATTGCCGGCTCGGCTCGCGCTTCCACTTGCCAATCCTGCTCTCTCAGCTTGTGGTAATCCACCTCCCGTAATTCATACAAAACCGCCGCATAAACCGCGAAGTCCTCAATGAACCGACTGTAGTAATTCAGGCTGCCCAAAAAGGATTGCATAGCCTTTAGG
>MIQA02018461.1:0-38375 GCA_001887855.2 Sclerospora graminicola | reverse complement strand
CTATGCTGGTGTCTCGGCCTATCAAAGTACTATCCAGACGGTCGACCCTATCATGGCTCCTGACGGCGAATGGAATTGACGGCCGGCTGGGGAGATGGGCGGCTCTGCTGTCTCAGTGGTCCCTCGAAGTGATTAAGTGTACCAAAGGGGAAGAGGAAATATTGGGCACACTGGCTGCCAGCATTACCCCCAGGGCAGAAGTGGAGGAAGCACTGATAGCGATCGCACCTCGGAAGCAGCCTCGACGAACTATCGTATTACCGCCGCCAACAGTGGGACCCACGGAGAAACTAATGGTTTTGAGTTTCGATGGGTCGGCGAGTGTAAAGAAAGGGGTCGGGGCCTATAGTGCCATTTTGTGGAAGCTGCCCGAATGGAAGGCGATTGTGGCCGCCTCGGATTTCACGCCTGGCATCACGGTGAACGAAGCGGAGTATAGAGGACTGCTGCTTTCTCTAGATCTGTTGGCTGGCCGGACACAGGGACAGATCATCATATGCGGTGATTCCAACCTAGTGATCCGGCAAATCACCGGAGAGATAGATTGCAAGGCGCCGCGGCTGAGGCTGTTGAATGATCGGGTTATGTCCGCCTTGCGGAGATGGCCGGAGCACGAATTGCTGCACGTCAAACGAGACTGGAATAAGAGCGCAGATCACTTGGCTACGCTGGCCATGCGCGACAACGTAGGGGTAACGGTTTCCGATCCGGCTCTGTTATCAGATCTGACGGAGATCAACCGGCTGCCCGAGATTATCCATCCGGCCAACACGGAGGAGATAATCCGGGTGAGCGCTGTCACCCGATCGCAGAAGCGCCGTTCTTCAGCCGCTGGCTCACTATCCCCAGAAACAATGAACGAAGGGATAGTTCAACAGTTGCGAGCAGAGCGGATTCTCCAAGCGCAGGATGAGGAAGAGTGGATAGTAGATCTCAAGGCATACCTTAACGGAGACGTGGATAAACTGACAGCCGAACAAGCTAAAGAATGCTTCAAGCTGGCCCCGGATTATGAAGTGGACGAAAACGGGCTACTGTTTTTCTACCGAGACGCCGACCAGCCGGAGATCGAGAGAGACAGATCCGCTCGGCTAGTCGTACCCACTACTCTGCAGCCGGATATCCTCCATCACTACCATGTGAGCTTGGAGGGGGGACATCAGGGCATCGGCCGGACATATCACAAGATTAAGACACATTTCCACTGGCGGGGGCTTTACCGTAGCGTTCAGGCCTACGTGGGGAGTTGTCCGGATTGCGAAACCGGGAAAGGCCGGCCGACCATTAGAGGGCGGTCGCCTGGGAATATACAGGCCACCTATCCTTTTCAAGTCATTGCGATGGACCATATCCCGTCCTTACCCAAATCTAGAAATGGGTACACAGAGCTGCTGATATGGACGGATTTGTTTACCGGGCTCGTTATAGCAAAGGCCAGCTCCACCCGTACCGCCCAACAGGTTGCGCAAAGCTACGAGGAATGTGTGTTCAGGCGTTTCGGGGCGAGCGAGGTCATCCGGCACGATAGGGAGCCCGGATTTATGGCAGACGTATTCCGAGCTTTCAACAAGATCTTAGGACAGAAACAGAGCGCCACTATGGCTTACCGCCCGCAGGCGAACGGAAAGGCCGAAAGGATGGTCCAGACTCTGACCAGAGCCCTCAAGATGTATGTGGTGGAGGCGGATCAGTGCGACTGGGACGAATATGCGGAGAGACTGGTTTTCGCTCTCAATTCGTCGTACGATCGGGTAAGGGGCGACACCCCTTTTTATTTGGCTTACGGATGGGATCCCCGATCCACTTTGGAAGCCGCCATACCAATAGGGTGCACCAGAAGCCGGGACAGAGACGCCCGCCGCTGGAGGATGGGAGTGCAACGCCACTACTCACTGGCGAGGGAACAGGTAAACGAACGCCTCCGACAAGCAATCAAGGACCGCGCCGATCAAAACAACGACCGCTCCAGGGAACACGGCATCGAGCCCGGCTCCCGGGTGTGGCTGTATCTCGATCGGGTCAAGGAGGGCTATGCACGGAAGTTGGCGCATATGTGGCATGGCCCCTTCCGAGTTGCAGAACTGGTCGGGGATCATGCAGTTAAGCTTGTCACGGCCGGCACGGAATATAGCGTTTTCCCAATAGTACATGTTTCCAAGTTGAAGTTGGTTAAGCATTTCCCGGACCGCCCGAATACACGTCTTACGGGGGAAAACGATCGGCTGGATTTCGATGAAGCTTTACTGCCGGAGGACAGTTGGGACAAGCCGTTAGACCCGGATGAGTACGAAGTAGAAGGAATTTTGGACGTTCGGAACGGACGGAAAACCCGGTTTGGGCGGATCCACGGAGAGTTTCTCGTGCAGTGGAAAAATTGCGAGGAGCGGTCGTGGGTGGACGAACTGGATTTAAATTGTGGAGCTTTAATGAGAGAGTTCGATCGCCGGCGGGCGAGTCGAAACCGCTTCGGGGTCATGCAAACCCACGAAGAAGGTGGGGCAGAGAATTAGTCCGCCCGGCTCCAGGGCAACAGGCACGGCCGGACCAACTGACACCATTCAGCCGAGCAATCGGCGGATGGAAGCTAGTCTGGTCCGACCGTTTTTTTCGGAGTTATCTTCGAATCAGTATGGTACCGGATGGGAGATGTCGGACGAGAAAGATGAGCAAGTTGTTACTTACGTAAAAAAATGGAACGAAAAGTGTATTATCGAGGTTAATAGCAAGTAATGAATAGAGAAGATAAGGGTATGCAAGGCTAGCCTCGTGGGTCATCCCTGGCGAAGCTCAGCAGAACTTGTTCCGGAGTCGGGGCACGCGGAGGCCAGGGTGACGATCGGGGTCCTGCCGGAACTGGTTGCGCCACGGATCTTGTTGATCGAGCGCATCGAGCGAAGCTTGGAGGGTGGTAACCTGACACCGACCCAACCCTGGATACCAAGTCCCGCCTTCCGCCGAGTTCCCGCTTTTCTCCACCCGGCGGTTGGCCAGATGTAGCATGATAGGGTGGAGAAAAATATCCAAGTCGCAGTGGCCGTGCTGGATTCCGTCAACCACGAAGTTGCAGAGCTTAGTCCAGCCCTCAGTCGCGCGGTTTCGACGGTTCTTGCGGTCGGCCCGGTATTTAGCTAGCCCGGGGGACTCGCGCCCGGCGGCAATGGAAATGGACAGGTGATGGGTTGACTCCCAGATGGATTGTCCATGCCGAGAGAGGTACTCCTTGCAGACTTCCCGAAAGTCCGCGAACCAGCCGACATGGGGCAGACCGATGTCCGGCATCTTTGTCGCCAGTATGGCCCAAGGTTTCCGGGACAAGATTGCGTTCAGCGGCTCAATCGCCACTAGCTTGGCATCCCAGTCCTCGGCCTTGGGTATAGCGAGGGCCGGCGGGAATATCCACAACGGCGGGCGAGTCAACGCCCGGGTGACAAGGGCACCAGTGAGGTCTTGGATACGCAAGCCTTCCAACTGCGCCTTTGACCAGGGAATAGCCGCAGCCAGTTCGAGGGCCGTCATAACCTTCCGGCGGGGAATCCACAACGGAGGGGACTCCTCTGAGGATTCTTTGGACTCGTTCTCGTCGAATGCGAAGGGGCCCGGGGAAGGTAACTCCTCGAGGCCCTCAGTGGCGACCTCATCATAGTCCTTCTCCGGTAGGTCGGGCGCTCCATCTCCATCAGGAGAGGCGGTGGACGGGCCTTGGGGATCATGAGGGGAGACACTAAGGAGAGCCGGGGCAGCCGAAGCTTTCGACGAAGATCTGGCAGTGCGAGGACGATGGGAGGACTTCCCCGAAGCCGGCGGGGCCGAGATCGAAGTGGGGCTAGGACCCGGCCCGCTGTCTCCATGACCTAGGGCCGCGCTCACCGGCGCGGTGGACCGTTTATGCCGTTTGGCTGCCACGGGGCCGTGGAGCGACGCAACCCGACTGGACCGACGTTTGCCTTTGTGCGCAGACGGATCTTCAGTGGACAAGAGAGAAGCCGCCTGCTCGCCGGCTGGCGCTGGCGGCGGGTTAGGGTCTTGAGAAGTATTCCAAATCCGTAGACGAGAAGCCTTTCCCGTACCACCGGTCGCCGATCCGGGGGCGGACGCTCCCGCGCTGGATGTCCGGACGGCCGTGGCGGAACCAGCGGCTGACGAGAGAAGGGGCGTGGCGGAAGCGGCTGGATCAGGGTCTCGCGGACAAGCTAAGTCAAGGAGATGCCTAATAGCCTCCCGGATGGGGGCAGGGCCCTTCATTAGACCCCTCACCCGGGCCGCCGACGCGGCTAGCCGAGCCCGATCTTCCTTGAGAGAGGACAGGCAGTCCGCGCGCTCCTCCGCAAGCTGGGTAAACGCCTCCCGGGCTTCACTCACACCCGATTGGGTTTCAGCGTACGCGGCCTCAAGCTCCCGGATTCGGCGTTGGAGGTCGGGCGATGCATTGGCCGACTGGTATAGCGCCTTCTGATGTTTCGTCAGCTTCTTGGCGAGCCGGATCCGGCGAAACTCCAAATTGCCCAGCTCTAGCTGCGAACTCTCCAATCGTTTAGAGAGTTTAATATAGCTATCGTAGCGCGCCGTCAACTCGCGCGCGGTCTGAAAAGACTCGACCATAAAGACGCGGAGGTTCATGACGTTTTGGTCTGAGGACATACATGGAGTGAGTGAGTGGAGAGACGAACCCAAATAGGCGAAAGGTACTTACTCTGGATCTTCAAGGCAGCTAAGGCCTTCTGGTTCAGGACGCGTTGTGAGTCCGACTGCTGTTGGAGGCGATCTCTCGCTTTGAGAAGGTCGGCCTTCTCACTTTCCAGTCGGCTAATGCGGTCGCGGGATTGGAAGGTAGCCAGAACCTCCCGGACCCGGGATTCATCCGCTTGCTGACTAGCCAGCCGGGCGGTTGCAGCCAACTCGGTGTTAGCTTGCTCTAGGCTGGCTACGTGAGTGGTTAGCGCAGCGATTTGAGCTTGCAGGGCAGCTACGTCGGGCTGCTCTGGGCGACGCTCTGGACCGACCGAAAGGGCATCCGGGCCTACGGCCGATGGCTGCGTATTGGCCGGGGAGTGGCCCGGCATGGGACCAATGGGGGCGTTGTCACGGTCAGACATAGGGGCGGTGAAAGTCAAAGTGTGGGAGATGTGATGAGCGCGTGCCTCAACCGTTGTGCGGCTGCGACAAGGCTCAGGGGCGGCTGTGGTGAAGTGCTCCAGAAATTAACGGACTAATGATGATGGATGCCCGCACCGGATTGGCTGAAATGTCGCCCTTAGCCGGATGCCCGGACCGGTCTATAAGAAGACGCGATCTGGGAGCTGCCAGGCGCACCTGCGAGCGGCCGGGCGGCGCCAGGCTGGAAATCAGGCTGGCGGACATGACAAGGGGCGTGGATAGTCGAACAGGCGGGCTAAGCGGACGGGAAGGCCACGGATGTTGGACGGCCGGGTGGCAGATCGGCGACGGGCTAATTCAGAAAGTATGAGTGAAAGGAGCCTGAAAGAAGATGATTGTTCTAGTGGATGAAGGAGGCACCCGGATCGCACGAGAAGCTGCCGAGGAACTGCTAGCGTCAGCGGCCAAGGAGCTCGGATGAATGGCCATCCGGCCGAGCCGGCCGGGTGCAATGTACCATTCGGACTGGTACCAGATGGGTTCGGTGTACCGGCCGGATTGGTACCATCGGGGGTTGGTGTACCGGCCGGGCGGGTACACAAAGTCGGAGTTAGCCGGGCTACTTTGGGTAAGGCACATGACTGGTCAGCCGTGTTATTTGGGGTAGGTTACACAAAGGGAGTATTGGATATAGGATAAATCAGTATACGTTTCGCTTTCTTAGACGCAAGTCGCTTTCATTGGTTCGCGGCAGAGGGCTAACAAGGTCCCCTCTTGCTGTTATTGGTTTGCCCGGGGAAGGTTAAGTTAACCCACCGGAAGTCCCCTGACCGGGAGTCGCGGCGACTTCGTATACTCACCTCAAGTCGCCCGTGTTTTGAACACGTTATTAAGTATTGGGAAGTGGTGACATTTTGGCCTTCTGTGGAAGAGTGTGGAGTTATATCTACCTTACATACACATTTGGATTCGCCCTTCATTGTTATTGGTTTAGCTGGCCGATTGCTTATTCTCGGTCCAGCCGGCACTATACAAACTTCAAGTGTCTTATTGGTTTAGCTGGCCGATCGACTATTCTCGGCCCAGCCGGCACTATACAAAGTTCAAGTGTATTGCCAGACGAGCTCCCCGGTGACGATTTCCGCCCAGGAGCTACCCCTAGTCCTAACCCTCATCTCCCTATTGGACGGATTTACACTTTTCGCCCTAGGGTCCACCAGGAGAGCTAACCACCCAGTACTGACGGGTACACAAGGTGAGCTTTCAACATGCAACATCCGAGCAGTCACGATCAAGCGGATGGAAGCGACCGATCTAGCCGGCCGGATGCCGGATCGGATCATGACTCGGATGGACGGAGTACCCCCTCCGATAGTCAGTCGTCTGGGACCCCCGTGGGTGTTCGCGTCTCAGGAAGATTTTCTGAGAGCGACTACACCACAGATATGTCCTTGTGTTTTTACTTCTAGCTGCACCCAACCATTTTTAGTGACCTTCAGTGTTTGTCCATCGGCTTGAAAACACGTTCCGTTAATATCCACCGCATCGCGTAGGTAAGTCACGCCGTTCACTAGGTGCGTGCTAGCACTGCTGTCCAAAATCCAATTGTGATCGTTTGTAATTTCCATATTTTTGACATCGTAAAAGTGAAATCAACTTTTTTGCTTGAAACTTGCTTTTTGGGGCACCTTCCTTTTGGATGGCCGTATCCCCCATACTCATTGCGCTTCTTTGACTTCGGCTTGTTTTCAGTGTAGTTTATTGAATCGCTTCCACTTGTTTGTTCGTTTTGGAGTCTCCTTCTACCGCTGATGCGAACTGGCATAATTCTTCAGCATGGCGCAAACGATCTGTCCTGACATGCGCATTTTTCTTCCTAGCTTCATCTAATTATTGAATCCAAAGTCATCCATGTTGTGGTTTGTGGATTCTAATCGATCCAAACGTTCCGTGATTTTCCAAAGCGAAATTCGAGTATTTCAGCTCCTTTAGCATCGAAACCTGTTTTCGTGATGTTAGTCGGGTCGCATTCACTGGAGCAACAGACAGCATCGTCGTTTAAAAAGCTGTGTCCTCTTCGCGACCACCACCCGCTGCGGCATCTGTACCTTTTGGGCTCATAACCTGTTCAAAGGTGTTGTCTTCCATCTTGTCGAGTTAGAGATATATGTCAGTGTAGTTGACGTCAGCAAGTTCGTCCAACCTTGTATACCAGTTAAGTGTATAATAGTATACTAACACTGACTTTGCTGTAGATTTGTTGTTGAAGTGATAGCGTAGTCCGAAGCAAACAAAAACAGTGACTATAGTAATATAAAGTATATTAAGAAGTGTTTATCTTCTTAAGCAGTGTAAGCATGCATGCGAAGTGTCGTCAGTGGTTTCAACTATCATGGGACCGTACCATAACTTCTCTGTAACCATATCGAAATAGTCCAAAATAGAATAATAGTAAAAATAGGGCAGTACTGAAAACCGAGGCCGTTTCGGACCGCGGTACCGAAAAAGAGCCTGTTCCGGATCAACCTAAATTTACTTTCACCAATCCGGAAATTAACGAAATAACTTTGTATTTCCTCAAATCAAATTTCACAGTAATCTTCCAACAGACTTCGATATGCATTGCACAAAAACAACAACCTGAGATGTATTTCTCCATCCGACCTTTACTATCTTCGAGAACCGATTGAAAATTGACATGAAGCAAGCGCGAATAGAAACAGATTCTGTTATGGGCCACCATTACATAAGTGCTATTTAATTTGAAATATCACAGCTCTTTTTTCAGTCTCGCGATCTGATATATGAATATTGGATTATTAATTATCATAATCCACAAGGAAATCCGATTCGGATCTAAATACCGAATCCAAGAGGGGATCTAATTGTAAGAGTACTATATACTACATGTTTCTATGATTAGTTTAGGATTAATTATAGTAGTTAGCTCTAAACCACTCTTAATATATTCACTCTTAAAGCTACCGTCTTGCAGCCACGCGTCTTAATTATATACATTAACATATATAATTAAAAGACTATTAACTAGCTAAATAGTCCATACTAAAGTTTAATCCTACTTAAGCTATTGAGGAACAAATTACATTTGTTCCTAGCCAATTGCACGCTTCCTCATTTGCAATTTACACAGTGTAAGCCTGTAACTGCTAGCCTGTTACAGATTCGCTTATTGGTTCGTTTGGTGGTTCGAAAAAGGGTGCTCTCATCGTGGTTGTTCCTGATACGACGCTATCATGCGTTTTGTGCATTGTTTAATTGCTGATGATTGATAAACAGGCATTTCTGTGAAGGCTTTCCGTTTCTTAGATTACACGTTAGCATTTTTTCTGTGTCGCATTATTCTATCATCAAAATTCACGCCTTCGGATATCTCAAAATGTGCTTCCACCCATGCGTAAGCTTCCTACGGATTATTATGTTGGTGAGCGGTTTTGTGGAAGTTTGGAAAGATTGCTCTTGAGCGAGATCCAAGTAACGTACGCGACGTCTGAGGGAATACCGGTAATAATATCTCACAAACTACACCTCTTCTCGGGAAAACCTGGACTTTCTTGTGAAAACCCTGGATTATGGTTATCATTTTGTCCTTTAGTGCCTGGAAGAGCGTGCTTCACTTTGGTTACATGCTAATTTACTCTACGTATTAAAAATGGTTTGGACACCATTTCATTTAAGTACAATTTCCCTCCTTAAAACCTTAAATTCTCACTTTAATTTATGTTGACCTCAAAATGGTGTACCGGTAATGAACTTGCCGAACAACATATTAAGTCGAGACGATGGTGTACTATCTTCACCGGAGAACGAGGTAGGGTTGATACTTAGTTAAATTATCCAACAGGGAACTTCAATCGACAAAAACCACCACGACGAGCTTCCACCATAAAACCAAACAGTTATCCGTAAAACCCTTTTCAAATTAATAATATATGCTCCAGTCACGTGCACGTGAGGGATGAGGATAAAGGGACTTAGGCAAATCCCGTCGTGAGACTTCCGGAGAGCCAAAATGTGTTAATAACATGTCTCGCCCGGAAATAAATGGACAAGAGGGGACTCAGTTAACCATCCTGTCCCTATGACCAATTAAACGTGGTAGAACGAATATTTTGCTTAAGTGAGAATATATAATCCTGATATTCAAAATATAGAGCCAAGAATCGAGTATCAAAAGGTACAACACATCAACTCATATGACCTGCCCACATCCTGTCACATGATTGGATGATATTACCTTCGGTCGATCTGCCCAAATAACTTGATCACTATCACAGTCTTTCCTGATCCAGCTTACCCTTCCGATTAGCCTGGACGTTGATCGGTCCGATCTGATCTACACGCGGCAGATCAGATCGATCAATAAACTCAGTAGTGCTGATTGGTCACTGAGATGCAGATCAGGCCTGATCAGACGTTATTCTTGCAAAATTCTCCAATCCTACTCTGGATCGTCGTCGGTGACCGAAACCATGTTTTCGTCGTCATCGGTGTCAACGAGAGTTAAGAGGGATGTTGGAGCTTACAGATCGATATTGTAGAAAATACACTCATTAATGAAGCATAATCGTGGTCTGCTGAAAACACGTAAAGTACAGAAAAAATGGACAGATGATCATCTTAATGATCTGCCTTATGTTTATTTCACCGGTGATCCACCGGTGGAGTTGACTGCAATGCGTCTAAAAACTTAAGTTGCTGAATGATCGTGTCATGAAAGCGCTGCATTAAGACCGGAAGTGTGAAAAGGGCCATATCAGATCGGAATGACGATCGCTGAAGAGGAAGTATAAATAGAATTGATCAAAATCACTAGATTACCCGAGCTGATCAGGTCGGATGAAAGCAAAAATCAGGCGCAAGTGATGGTGATGACGAGATTGCAGGCTCGTTGATCGCCAACTCGCGGATCGAATCAAACTGAAAAATTGAAAAAACGGATTGTACAACGACTGCGAGCTGAATGAATTCTCCAAGCGCATAATGAGAAAAAGTGAATTGTCGATCTGAAGCTTTTTCATGTGGAAATCTGGCAAAATAAACCACAGATCAGGCCAAGAATTGCGCTTTGATCGTGGTAAGTTATAACATTGTCGGAAATGGACTCTTGTTTCACTATTTCGAAGCCGATTCAATCGACACAGATCGGGTTAATCAGCAAGGTTTGTAACGGTTCAGACTGATGTCCTCATATCGATTAGGAGGGAAAGCACCGGGAATTTTGCAAAACCTGTCACAAACTCAGAGAGTATTTCCTTTGGAGGGGGCTTTATTGAAGCACTTGGCGTTATATAGAAAATTGCGCAGAATGCTTTTTGCATTTTTGGGCCCCACCGCGAGAATCTGAGGATATCATTTCCACATGAATTTTCGAAACCTGCATAGAATTCAGACTCCATTGTAGACAGCGAGACGCCACCTTGTTTCTTACATATCCAATTGATAACCATTCCATCTAGTGTTATAACACCACCCGTTGTTGACTTTCGACCGTCTTTAGATCCCGCAAAGTCGGAACCGCTATATCCCTTGATTTCCGTCGACGTTTTACTTGACCTTGATCAACTCATATGTAAATTCATATGTTTCGTGCCTTTTAGATATTTCGCTATTCGTTTTGCGAGATTCCAATCCACCACTCTTAGTCCGTGAGTCCTGCGTGTTGCCTTATGCACTGCGAATGCAATGGCTGTCCTCGTGCATTGTGCGATCCATAGCAGGCTCCCGACGAGTGATTGAAAGTGTTTCAAAGAAACTTCTCCATATTTCGGCAATATTTCTTCGCCGTTTAGATTCAGGTCCTCGTATTCCATGCATATCGGTAACTTGAGAGAGTTCGCTTCTCGTGGTCAAAATCCTCCAACAGACTTTCGATCATGGTTTCTTGATCTAGCGTGTACCCTTTCGTAGCATCATACGCTACCCGCATACCGAGAAATTTTGAAAGCTTTCCTAACTTTTTTATGTCCAGAACTTACATATCCACGAAAAACTGATCGTCCAGTGTTTCTTTCGTGCCTGTGACGAGCAAGTCGTCAGCGTACACACCCACTATGACTATGTCGTCCTTTACGTTTCTTGACGTAAAAGCACATGTCCGTGATGCATTGATTAAAAAAAAATTCATTAATTTTTCGTGAAGCAGCTTATTCCACAGTTCTTCCGGCTTGTTTTAAGCCGTAGCCGTTTTCTTGACTTTCAGGGCTTTGTCTTCTACCTCCGTGCTTCGTGTTACTCCTACTATTAATTCGATTCCTTGAGGTAGATGGAGAAACATTTCGTGCTCATGTTCGGATGCTTTAACGTATGCATTGGGTATGTCCCCATGTTTGCAGGGACATCCTACTTAAAAGCAAGCGCCTAGATAGTCTTGACCGTTCCCATTTCGAAAACCGCGGCAAAGGTTAGCGTATAGTCGATGCCAAAGCTTTGTTAATTTCCGCAAGCGACGAGTATCGCCTTGTGTCTCTCGATATTTCCGTTTTCATCAAGTTTCATCTTGAATTCCCACTTTTTGTGTAGGGGTTAGCAATCTTTCGGTTTGTTGACGATAGTCTACACTTCATTCTTCTCCAAAGCTTCAATTTCGCTCTTAATTGCCGTAATACACTTGTCATGATCCGTCGAAACCTAAAATGATCAGGTCTTCATACCGTTCTACGATCGGGAGAATAAAGGTGATTGCTGATCTGGGCTGTATCCCAGGGGCGATTTCTATCAAAACCTCACCCATTTCAACTATTGGCGTTATACTGGCAGCTATGGTGCTCAGAGTTTCTTCCTCGCTCTTTGAGCACGTAATAACCTTTGGTGACCACATATCCAATTGATAACCATTCCATCTAGTGTTATAACACCACCCGTTGTTGACTTTCGACCGTCTTTAGATCCCGCAAAGTCGGAACCGCTATATCCCTTGATTTCCGTCGACGTTTTACTTGACCTTGATCAACTCATATGTAAATTCATATGTTTCGTGCCTTTTAGATATTTCGCTATTCGTTTTGCGAGATTCCAATCCACCACTCTTAGTCCGTGAGTCCTGCGTGTTGCCTTATGTACTGCGAATGCAATGGCTGTCCTCGTGCATTGTGCGATCCATAGCAGGCTCCCGACGAGTGATTGAAAGTGTTTCAAAGAAACTTCTCCAGATTTCGGCAATACTCCATTATCATATCGATTAGGAGGGAAAGCACCGGGAATTTTGCAAAACCTGTCACAAACTCAGAGAGTATTTCCTTTGGAGGGGGCTTTATTGAAGCACTTGGCGTTATATAGAAAATTGCGCAGGATGCTTTTTGCATTTTTGAGCCCCACCGCGAGAATCTGAGGATATCATTTCCACATGAATTTTCGAAACCTGCATAGAATTCAGACTCCATTGTAGACAGCGAGACGCCACCTTGTTTCTTACATATCCAA
This sequence comes from Sclerospora graminicola, assembly GCA_001887855.2. NCBI lineage: Eukaryota > Oomycota > Peronosporomycetes > Peronosporales > Peronosporaceae > Sclerospora > Sclerospora graminicola. The sequence goes on along the minus strand of MIQA02018461.1, from coordinate 25,841 downwards.
TTGATAACCATTCCATCTAGTGTTATAACACCACCCGTTGTTGACTTTCGACCGTCTTTAGATCCCGCAAAGTCGGAACCGCTATATCCCTTGATTTCCGTCGACGTTTTACTTGACCTTGATAACTCATATGTAAATTCATATGTTTCGTGCCTTTTAGATATTTCGCTATTCGTTTTGCGAGATTCCAATCCACCACTCTTAGTCCGTGAGTCCTGCGTGTTGCCTTATGCACTGCGAATGCAATGGCTGTCCTCGTGCATTGTGCGATCCATAGCAGGCTCCCGACGAGTGATTGAAAGTGTTTCAAAGAAACTTCTCCATATTTCGGCAATATTTCTTCGCCGTTTAGATTCAGGTCCTCGTATTCCATGCATATCGGTAACTTGAGAGAGTTCGCTTCTCGTGGTCAAAATCCTCCAACAGACTTTCGATCATGGTTTCTTGATCTAGCGTGTACCCTTTCGTAGCATCATACGCTACCCGCATACCGAGAAATTTTGAAAGCTTTCCTAACTTTTTTATGTCCAGAACTTACATATCCACGAAAAACTGATCGTCCAGTGTTTCTTTCGTGCCTGTGACGAGCAAGTCGTCAGCGTACACACCCACTATGACTATGTCGTCCTTTACGTTTCTTGACGTAAAAGCACATGTCCGTGATGCATTGATTAAAAAAAAATTCATTAATTTTTCGTGAAGCAGCTTATTCCACAGTTCTTCCGGCTTGTTTTAAGCCGTAGCCGTTTTCTTGACTTTCAGGGCTTTGTCTTCTACCTCCGTGCTTCGTGTTACTCCTACTATTAATTCGATTCCTTGAGGTAGATGGAGAAACATTTCGTGCTCATGTTCGGATGCTTTAACGTATGCATTGGGTATGTCCCCATGTTTGCAGGGACATCCTACTTAAAAGCAAGCGCCTAGATAGTCTTGACCGTTCCCATTTCGAAAACCGCGGCAAAGGTTAGCGTATAGTCGATGCCAAAGCTTTGTTAATTTCCGCAAGCGACGAGTATCGCCTTGTGTCTCTCGATATTTCCGTTTTCATCAAGTTTCATCTTGAATTCCCACTTTTTGTGTAGGGGTTAGCAATCTTTCGGTTTGTCGACGATAGTCTACACTTCATTCTTCTCCAAAGCTTCAATTTCGCTCTTAATTGCCGTAATACACTTGTCACGATCCGCCGAAACCTAAAACGATCAGGTCTTCATACCGTTCTACGATCGGGAGAATAAAGGTGATTGCTGATCTGGGCTGTATCCGAGGGGCGATTTCTATCAAAACCTCACCCATTTCAACTATTGGCGTTATACTGGCAGCTATGGTGCTCAGAGTTTCTTCCTCGCTCTTTGAGCACGTAATAATCTTTAGTGACCACAGCGACAAAAGATCTGACCATCTTTCCCGTCTTACGTGAATTCCTTTATCGACAGTTAGTATATCGCCTTGAAAGTAGTCTAATCTGCTTGGCTACTAGCATAGTGCAACATCATCTAGGACGCGTAGCAGTGCCAGCACTTCTTTGTTCGCATTTCCATAATTGACATCGTCAGGTGTGGTGAAGTGACCCCGGAATGAGCTAACGGCCGGGTGTGAAATACACTAGGCCGAAGCCGTCTTTGATTGGTTCAAATTGCTGGCCAAGATGGCAGACGTCGGGTGGCCGCTACCTGAGGTGCTTGGGAGCACTCGCAAGTGCCAGACCAGTACTCGGACATGGAAACAGGCTAAAGGAGGTGGTCCGGATGCTGTGAGTCCGGCCAGCCAGAAGTTGACCTGCTGGATCAAGTTGGGCTAAAAGAAGGTTGCCATAGGTGGTCAAGGGACAGATGGGTCAAAAGGCAGATACGAGGCTCCAGGGAGGCCATGTCCCTGTAGTAGCCGGATGGAATACCGGAGATTAGTGAGCGGCCATGAAGAAAAAAATTGGAGACGATGGCCAGGTACCGTCCGGGTCGAGGTGGATGACCATCCAAGCTGGTCATGCTATTTGATGAACAGTACACAAACTTCCAGGTTGAGTATTTTGGGTAAGGTACATAACCGTCCAGTCAGGCTATTTTCGGTAGGGTACACCATAGGTTTATATTAGATCTAGGGATAAATATCAGTATACGTTTCTCTCTTTCTAAGACACAAGTCGTCATTGGTCTACAGCAGAGGGTTAACAAGGCCCCCTCTAGTCGTTATTGGTTTGTCCGGGGAAGGTTGAAAGGAATCCACCGGAAGTCCTCTGACCGGGAATCGCTGTGGAAACCTATACTCAACTCAAGTCACCCGTGTTTCGAACACGGTTTAGTTCTATTCGAAAGTGTGGTGAAGTTATGACTTAATGTGGAAGATTGTGAAGTATTATTTGGATTCCCTATTTACGCATAAGCTTGGAGTAACCCCTTTATTATCTTTGGTTAAGATGGCCGATCAATTATTCTCGGTCTAGCCTTTGCGGTATACAAATTCCAAGTATAACGCCATCCTGTTCCCTGGTGAAGGTTTCCACCCAGCAGCAACCCTAGTCCTAACCCTCGTCCACCTATTCTAACCGGCTTTAACTTTTCGCCCAAGAGTCCACCAAGAGAGCGTAACCGCCAGTGCTGACGGGTACACAAGGTGAGCTTTACAGAACATGGATCATCCTAGTGGTCACAGCCAAGGTGATGGAAGTGACCAGTCCTGCCAGCTTGATGCTGGTTCGGACCAAGACCTGGATGGACGGAGTACCCCCTCCGACAGTCAGTCATCTGGGCCCTCCGTGGGTGTTCGCATCTCAGAAGGAATTTCAGAGAGCGACTACACCACAATGATGCGCGTGCCCGGATCTCTTGGCGACCCTGGATATCACCGGGAGTCCCTAACGGAGGTCGGCTCGAGGTCTCATCTGCCCATTCTCTGACCATCTCTCGACGACCTTGGCTACAGAATACGCCCGCCAATAGCACTCTTTCTACAGGTCGACGAAGATAACATCTGTCGGGTTACCCTAGTCGATGATGACTTGCCATCCAGCGGGGTGGAGATCGCGGGTGCGCGGGCTTCTTCACGTACCCCTGACCTGCTATTGTCCCTGGCTGCTATCGATACAGCGCTCCGCATTTACGGACAGGCCTGCAGAGACAAGGACTGGTTGACAGGCATTGTTTCCTCCCTTCGAACCGATCTTCGATCCAGTCAAGCTGTCTCCACAGTCTTGGCGCAACGCTGTACACTTCTCTGTACGATGCTGGATCGTACTGGACCTCGAATTTCCATGTTGAGGGGTAGCCGCCAGGAGACCAGTGATGAAGTAGCCCGTCTTTGGGCCGTTGTAGGCCAGCTCACTGACGCCCTGAATAAGGTCGCTGCACCATCTGATCCTTCCTCCAAAGTGGTAGAACTAAGAAATCGGGTGGAGGTACTGACTGCCCAAGTGGATAGCCTAGAGCATATTCAGGCAGGCCAGATTCAATCCCTCGCTTCGGTCATCCGCCGAGCTGATGAGGCTACGGTCTGACGTACATCTTCGAAACCGAGCAATCTTCGACGCCAGGTGACCAATCTCGAGGACCGAGTCGCCAGCCTGACGAAAAAGCGGGACCACCTCCGTATGCTTGCGGACCCCGTTAAACCTCTTCGGGTTGCTAACCAATAGTTAGTCCACCGTTCGAAACTTCAGCGTAAGTTGCCCGCCAATTTTTGTACTGTTATCCCATTGCTTATAGTCCGTGAGGCAGTGTTGTTTTGTAGTCCAACAACTGGAACAGCAGAAAGATCGAGCTGCTGAAGTTTGGCAGAAATATCAGGAGTTGTTGCACATTCATGGCCGATACCGCCAAGTTTGTAAGGAATTAGACGCCATGCGGGATAACCGGGACCAGCTACAAGAATCCCAGGCTCAGGCCCTCCGCCATATTTCTTCTCCCGAGCAGCAGCTGCAGGAGACCACCTCCAAACAGCAGAGACTGCGGGCCGATCTCTGCCAGGTTCGGTCACAATATTATGACGCTTGTGACAAACTGGCCCGGGCCGACCATGCCTACACCAGCTTGCTGGATAAGGAGGTTCGATTCAGGTCGCTTCAATGTAAACGGCTGGACCAGCTCGAAGAGACCCGGATTCGAACTGCCCCCATCACGCAGGCCCCTCCGCGTGTGCGAGAAGCCATTTTGGGCGTCCTGAGTAAGGTGGACAGATGGAAAATTTCCTCGCCACGAATATCCCCGTCACCCGGTGTGGCAGGGTGGAAGAGGGTAAGCGTCCGGCCGGTTCTAATCCGCCCACGACTACCCCCAAACGAAGGAAGCGGGAGGAATCCTCCCTTCTGCGCTAGTGTTATTTGGCCGATTCAGACAGTAATTCGGAGCTCGACTCGAACAGTGATCTGGGTTCGCCCCCGGCGGAGACAGCTGTAGTACCCCCACTCACTTTTCCGGCGCTACCTGATTCAACAGCTGGTCTGCCGTCCGGCTCGGAAGCTGACCCGCCATCCGGTTCGGAAGTTGGTCCAGATCCTCCCTCCAGCGATTTCAAATGCGACCATGACGAAGACGAAGGCAATTTCGACCAGCAAGTATGTGCTGCATTGTCCCGATCTCGCGCGGATACCAGACGTCGCCTCTTAAATCCAGTGGCCGAGCTGACTCTTACCCGACTTCAGATCAGGTTATTGGTTTGCAGACCCCACCGCCAGCTGGCTTTGGTTCTGGGGAGTACGAACCTACTCACTCATCTCTGCCCTCCAGCGCTAGCCATCATTTGCCTCTCGAGAATGCTTCTGATTCCAAGGTAGCCAACAGCCCCCCCCCGAGTCTGAGAAGAAGACCGAGACGGAAGACGAAGTGAACGGAGAGGAAGAAGAAAAAGAGAAGGAGGAAGATGAAGAACTGGAGGAGGAGGTTAAGGAAGACATTCCGGATCATTTTTGGTTGTCCCTCAGCCTGGAAGAGCTCAAAGAACCTTCCCCCAAGATCCAATCCAAACCTCGGTCACGAGCCCAATCAGGAACCCGTTCGGGAACTCGATCGGATCGACCTGCAGCCGGGCCCAAGATCCAGCGGTGACATTCCGCCCCTAGGTCGCCCCTTCCTATACTTTCGATCCTATGGTTACCTAATGGCCGCTTCATAAGTGAGGCTGACCGGTCAAACATTCAACATTGGACGGTTGAGCAGCTAGCCAGCTTGAGTCTAGCCGGTGTCTCCAGTACCAGACTCGCTCACTCTTTATCTCGGACCACCTTCTGGATATTCCATTGCTCTGTTAAGGTACCTCCCCAGTCAGCTTGGCGCCTGCCTGGGTGCGGTTGACGAGCTAATGAAGACAAAACTCTGGGAAATATTGGATACTGAGGTGCCGGATGTGGGAGGTCCATCCAACCAGTGGATCACCACCTTCCGAGAGAAATACCGGGGGTTCGTTGCTGCCCACGCCCAGTCCATTTGAGAGTCCACCCACGTTTTGTTCATTTCGGCGGAGGCTCGACGAAACCACCCCTCAGACCTTATTTCGCCTCCCGAAATAATCGGCGCAATCGGACTACAGAGGCATGTGTCCGTTTGTGTGAACTTGTCACTTGAAGACGCATCTGACCCCAAGTTGGCTGACGACCCTCCGAAACCCGAGAGAAGGGTTGAAGCGGAAGACGAGGAGGACGAAGAAGAAGAAGAAGAAGACAAGGAAGAGGTGAACTGGAAGAGGAGGTTGAGGAAGAAATTTCCGATCAGAGGTTGCCTCTCAAACCCAAGGAACTCAGAAAATTACCCCCCCCAAAACGACAAAATCCAATCCTCGACCACGTGTCCGATCATGGGCCCGATCGGGTCGGTCTACGTCCAGGCCCAAGGTCCAGCAGCGCCATTCTGCTCCAGCGTCATCTCCCCCGATGCTTCCGATCCTGTGATTACCTCATGGTTGCTTCGTAACCAAGTCTGACCTGTCGGATATTCAACCTTGGCCGGTCGAACCAGCATTAGGCGCCTTTGGAGGGACCTCCTGTCACCGTAGAGTGGTTCATCCCCCTCCCGAGTCCGAATATCCGTTCCACAGTCCTGGTCATCAAACTTTCCTTCCTTCGACTGATTGGACTTGGGTATGCGAATTTCGTTCTTTGGTCGGTCCGATTATCTCTGGTAACTTGTTAATTTCGGCCAATTCGCCGAACATAGCTGGATCCCAAAACATGGCTTCTACCTGGTCTCGCATGGCCAAAGTGATTAGATGGTCTGCGCTATAATTCCAGTCTCTTTTAACGTGTAGCATTTCAAGCTCTGGGCTGATGTGACCCGTTAATTTAACAATTTTAGTCGGGGAGCCATGCAGTCAATCTCTCCAGTGATTTGTCTAATCACTAGATTGGAGTCGCCACATATAATAATCCGCCACTATGTCTGGCCGACCAGCAAATCTAAACAAAGCAGCAGTCCTCGGTATTCAGCCTCATTCACTGTTATACCAGGTGTAAAATTGAGGTGGCGTCCATCAATTTCCACTCGAGCAGCTTCCACAAGATGGCACTGTAAGCACCCACTCCCTTCTTGACACTGGCCGACTCGTCGAAGCTCATCACCATTAACGCTTCTGCTGGACTGACTGTTGGTGGCGGGAGTGTGATGGATTGCCGTGGTTGCTTACGGGGTGCTATAGCTATCAAGGCTTCTTCCACTTCTGCTCTTGGAGTAATGCTGGCCGCTAATGCTTCTTCTCGTTTAATGCATTTTATCGCCTCCAGTGACCACTGAGACAACAGCGCAGCGCATCTGCCCAGCCGACCATAAAAGCCGTTCGCCGTAAGAAGCCAAGATAAGGCCGACCGCCTTGATACCACCTTGATCGGCCGAGATACCAACATCATATAGCCATCCATGATCCGTAACAAGGCCAGAACTTCCTTGTCCACCAGCCCATAGTTCACTTAATTGGTCTCCAGAGTTCGGCTGGTGAACATCACGGGATAATATAAGCCATCATGATTCTGTACTGAGGCAGCCGAGATAGCCCAATTGTTAGCATAGATAATGACCACTGGAACATTATCTAGATAAAAGTGTTTCAGAACTAGTGTGGTCGCCATCTTTGCTCTTAGCATCCCAAAGGCCGCCTTCGCCCTGGTCATGTGGTCATCAGACCTGACTGGATTTGGGTCGCTGAGTTGGTCGCCTGCTGGGGCATGCGGTTCCACCTTTTCATTGGCTAAATAGCTCACCCGGGCAGCATTTCTTCTTGCCGGTCCTGCTCTCGCAGCTTATGGTAGTACACCTCCAGTAACTCGTACACCACAGCTGCATAGACCGCGAAGTCCTCGATGAAGCGACTTTAGTAGCTCAATCTGCCTAAAAAGGATCGCATAGCTTTCAATGACAGCGGGAAAGGCATATTACTCAAAGACTCCAAATCTTTTAGATAGGCTTCCAGGCCAGCAATCGAAATCTGGTGACCTATTTGGGTCACCTTAGTTTTTCCCCAGATACTTTTCATCACACTTATCGAGCGATTCCACTTTTCACACGTAATCATCAATTGCTCCATTTTTTACAGAACAAATTCCAGGAAGTAGCTGTCACGAGAATGTCATCGATGTAGGACCGCCGCCCCAAAACCGAAGGTTTTGGGTTGGGGTCAGAGTCAACTTTGGTGAACACGTCACCGACCATGGCAGGATCTTGGTCTGTCATGATCTTAAAATGCTCGTACAACGCGTTATCCATTAGTATTTGATACATCTGCGGGACATTGTTTAAGCCAAACGGCATTCGGTTCCACTTGAACAACCCGAAGGGCGTGACAAACGCAGAGATCTCCCGTGCACGGTCGGTCATAAAGACCACCCAAAATCCACTAGCCATGTCCAACGAGAAATACCCCAAAACTTTGTCCAGATTCTCCAGCAAATCGTTAATCAACGGCATCGGGTAAACCATTAACTTGGTTAGCCGGTTTACCAATCGGTTATCAATGCACAACCTTATATCCACCCCGTTCTTCTTTATAATGATTACGATAGGCGACGCCCATGGCGAGGTGGATGGCTGGGTGATCTTAGTGGCCATCAGTCCTTTGATGAGTTCCGACAACTTTTCCCAATACTGAGGGGCGAACCTTCGGCACTTTGCGCTACCGGCTCTGCGTTACCCACATCGATGTCGCATACAGCCCCATGGGCGGCCGGAGGTAGTGCAATACCCGGGCCGATTAGCAGATGTCTCCTTTTCTATATGATATCTTTTAGCCTGCTGATCTCTTCTGGAGTGTTCACGTCTGGGTCGTCAACCTGTAGATTGTCCATAGTAACTGCTGGCGGGCAGGGAGTCACTTCGGGTAGCACTGTCATCTGATCTTCCATACCTTTGAGATACAGGTCACCCCTTAGTGAACGCAGACCTGGTCGGCTTCAGTCTCGGTCCTAACAGAACCTTTGTCTTGCGCCGAAGGGGTCTCCGCTAAACCAACTGCATCATTCGTCACCGAGCTTTCGGCCATATCGTCCGAGAGGGGTTCCGTCCAGCCACCCTCGGCTAATTCCGAACTCGAGCCAGGATTACTGGAACAGTTACAAAGTGGCCCATCTTAAGGAACTGGACGTAGGCACCCTATATAGACCGCCAGCCGGCCAGCTGGATCTGCACCTCGTCAGACAACGTCAATGTGCCATGAGATAAGTCTAGTCGTATGGTTGGCTGGGACCATAACGCCCATCCCCAGAATTGCACCCTGCCCAGCTAGCCCTCTTACCCAGGCGGTAATGTAGTATACCAACGACCCAGCCAGTGTAACCGTAACTCTTGTCTTTCCCTGCGTAATGTATGAGCTTTCTCCAATACCGATACACTCTTGCCGCTTCGTCTCATCTATTTTACATCCAACCTTACGAGCAAAGGTGGTGTCGACGATGGACACTTCTGCGCCAGAGTCAAAAATCATGGTGGCCTTTTGGTTATTGATCTTACCATCGGCCTTGCTTGCTTGAACCACTTATCCGGCGAATGGTATTTCCAATAATACCCTGATTCTCCGAGTAATAAATTTAACTCCATAACCACTTCAGACCGAGAATATTCGTCCATAAACTGGTCACCAGGTAAGGGTCAGCCCTGCTGCCCGGGGATCGGGTGACGTTATCGTCAAACTTACATGTATTGTCGGTTACGCTTTGCTTTGCTTCTCGATTATCCTCCTTACCGACATACGCATAGATACTAACACTAGACTGCTCGCCTCGAACCAAATTCCAACCTGGCGAGCGATCTAATTTAACACCTTTTCCACCCCTGGTGGCAACATTCCAGCATTCTTAATCGGGACATACCACTTCTTCATCTGGTTGTAAAACACCTCGATGGGGCAACGTCCAGCCTCGTGCACCTCTCCGCAAGTCTTGCAGGTGAACAGGCAGTGTTCAGCTGGGTGTCCTTTCTTCTCGCACTTCTTGCAGGTCAGCCGCTTTCAGCAGCTTCTGTCGTCATGCTTGATGGAGCCACAGTGGGTGCACTTCCGTCTGGGGTAGTCCTGGTCAGTTCGAGTAGAAAAACTCTTCTGCTGGCCTGCTGCTGACTGGCTTCCCCCGAAATCAGAAACCGGTATTGTTCCTCTTCCGCTTCACCCCCGGAGCGCTGGTATCCACTTCCAAACTCGTCGCATCTGACGCCCGGGCCACCATGCGGACGGCGCGGGATGTCCTGGTGGATAGAGGCCGGCTTCCTTTATCCAAGTTAAAGTGTGACCTGTACCTGCCCGTTCCAACTGCTGCCTTGGGGTCTCGCTTCCGCCCTCTGGTAAGTCCGTAGCGTCAGCTCCAGCTCTGTAGTATTTTGTAGTCGCAGCAGCGCGAGCTGGTCTTCCAGTTCCCGGTCGTCCAGCGTGCTGATGAAATGTTCCACGTGTTCCACGTGTTCTCGGGCAGCTTCCGACCGGCTGGCATCTTCCTTGACCGGTATGTTGGCCCTCATTCCTGCGAGATTCAAAGGATGGAGATATTCCAGAGAGGTCTCGTCTACCCTCTTCTTGTATGGAAGTACTGACGCGCCACCGACATTCTCGATCCACAGTATTGATCTCCAAATGCTTCGGCCAGCCCCATCCAATCGTCTCAGATTCCCGGCTGAGCTTCTGGATCCACTTTTTTGCCGGCCCCTTCATTAGGTCTCCGAAAATCAGACACATCTCATAGTCCGGCGTACGATCTCAGAGGAATGCTGACTTCGTCTTGCTTAGCCATCCTCGGGCCTGATCGTTGTCAATGCCCCGTCCAGTAAAATACTTCAACTCAGACGTGGCCGACATCCGGACCCTGGTAATCGCCCCTGAGTCCGGGTCAAAAGCTTGAGCTGAGGCCAATTTAGCTCGGTGAGACATCCCAGATCAAGGTCATCCAGATCATTGTGGCACCTGCCCGACTTGACACACACCATGTCCACATCGCTAAGTGACGGCTTCCTATTCGATGGCCGTCCCGGTCGGCGACCTGGCCGGCGACTTGGCGGGGCGGCACGGGGATCCCTCTGCCTATACTGCACTGACTCCATGTCCTCGTCGATTGGTTCCCTCGCATAATATTGGGCTGATCCAGGCATCTGTCCCTCCCGATGGGAGGGCTGGTCCTGTGGTCCTGGACTGTAGCGGCCGGCACTGGACCGACGTTGCTCCACCAAGTATCTTTCCATCATATTCGAAAACATACTCTGAAAGTGGTCCGGCACTTGAGGGTCAGCTTGAGAGCCCACTTGAGGGGTGACTTGAGGAACAGCTTGGCGGCCGACTTGGGGTTCCTTCTTAGCTCGCACATTCACGTCTTCGCCCCTTGGATCTGGATAAGCCGTCGCCGTCTAGGTCTGGACGCTATGCTATCTGGCTTCTTCCGCTCGGGCGCATCTGGATCTTCGTATCCCTTCGATTCTTTTTTCTTCTTTAATATCATTTTAGGCATTTGTTTCTTCGGATCATGGTCGAAACCATGATCCTTGCTCGGGCTATGGTGGCCTGCACCCTGGGCAATAGTGACCGGCACCATAGTCCTGACCAGCCCCAGTAGGAGCCTCCAGGGAAGTAACTTCTTCTTTAATGTCGACCTCATACTCCCCCAATCCGAGTCGACCATTGCATCCTTCCATCTTCAGCAGCATTGGGGGCGATATGCCTTCCCCCAATGCCCCCGACACAACGTCTTCAACAAAATTGACAGGTTTTGGTCTTTCACCCACTAGGGACTCGCGGTGATATCCAGGGTCACCAAGAGATTCGGGCACGCGCATCATTGTGGTGTAGTCGCTCTCTAAAATTCCTTCTGAGATGCGAACACCCACGGAGGGCCCAGATGACTGACTGTCGGAGAGGGTACTCCGTCCATCCAGGTCTTGGTCCGAGCCAGCATCCAGCCGGCTGGACCGGTCGCTTCCATCACCCTGGCTGTGACGACTTGGATGATCCATGTTCTGTAAAGCTCACCTTGTGTACCCATCAGCACTGACGGTTACGCTCTCATGGTAGACTCTAGGACGTAAAGTTAAAAGTCGGTAAAATAGTTGGACGGGGGTTAGGACTAGGGTTGCTCCTGGGCGGTAATCTTCACCGGGGGGCAGGAAGGCGTTATACACGAAATTGTATACCGCAAAGGCTGGACCGAGAATTAACCAACGATAATAAAGGGATTACTCCAATATTATGTGTAATAAAGGAATCGAAATAATGCTCCACAATCTTCCACGGTAATCCAAAGCGTTACCTTACTATCCAATAGAGATAAACCGTGTTCAAAACACGGTCGACTTGAGTTGATTATATGCAACACGGCGCCTCTCGGTCAGGGGACTTCTGGTGGGCTCCTTTCAACCTTCCCCGGGTAAACCAATAGCAGCTAGAGGGGACCTTGTTAGACTTCTGCTGTGAATCAATGATGACTTGCGTCTTAGAAAGCGAAACGTATACTGATTTTTATCCCTAGATCCAATATAACCTTTTGTGTACCCTACCCAAAATAACCTGGCTAGATGGTTATGTGCCTTACCTGAAATAGCGCGGCCAGCTCAACCTGGACGGTTTTTGAGTACTGTACACCAAATAGTCTGACCAGCCCGGATAGCCATCCACCTCGACCTGGATGAGACCTGGCCGCCGACTCTGATTCCCCCTTCGTGGCCACCCGTCCACCTTCGGCGTCCCACCCGGCTATTATAGGGACATAACCTTCCCTGGGGCCCTTCATTTGTCCATCGCTTAGCCAATCTGCCCCTTGGCCACCTATAGCCACCATCAACAGCTATCCAGACCCACTTAGTCCAGCCAGCCAACTTCTAGCTGACCTGACTATGAGCATCCGGATCACCTTCGTCTAGCCTGTTTTCATGACTTGTAATGATCTGGCGCTTGCTAAGGCCCGGTCCTCAAGTGCCCGCTCGCTTGACCCGCAATTTAAACCAATCGACGAAGCCTCGGCAAGGTGTATCTCACACCCGGCCGTTAACACATTCCGATGTCGCTTCACCACAGCCGCCCCTGAGTCCGCATGGTTCCAACGGATTCGGTTGCATTCAGCTCGGAAGTGGAATACCAGCGCTCCGGGGGTGAAGCGGAAGAGGAACAATACCGGTTTCTGAATTCGGGGGAAGCCAGTCAGCAGCAGGCCAGCAGAAGAGTTTTCCTACTCGAGCTGACCAGGACTACCCCAGATGGAAGTGCACCCACTGTGGCTCCATCAAGCATGACCACAGAAGCTGCTGAAAGCGGCTGACCTGCAAGAAGTGCGAGAAGAAAGGACACCCAGCTGAACACTGCCTGTTCACCTGCAAGACTTGCGGAGAGGTGCACGAGGCTGGACGTTGCCCCATCGAGGTGTTTTACAACCAGATGAAGAAGTGGTATGTCCCGATTAAGAATGCTGGAATGTTGCCACCAGGGGTGGAAAAGGTGTTAAATTAGATCGCTCGCCAGGTTGGAATTTGGTTCGAGGCGAGCAGTCTAGTGTTAGTATCTATGCGTATGTCGGTAAGGAGGATAATCGAGAAGCAAAGCAAAGCGTAACCGACAATACATGTAAGTTTGACGATAACGTCACCCGATCCCCGGGCAGCAGGGCTGACCCTTACCTGGTGACCAGTTTATGGACGAATATTCTCGGTCTGAAGTGGTTATGGAGTTAAATTTATTACTCGGAGAATCAGGGTATTATTGGAAATACCATTCGCCGGATAAGTGGTTCAAGCAAGCAAGGCCGATGGTAAGATCAATAACCAAAAGGCCACCATGATTTTTGACTCTGGCGCAGAAGTGTCCATCGTCGACACCACCTTTGCTCGTAAGGTTGGATGTAAAATAGATGAGACGAAGCGGCAAGAGTGTATCGGTATTGGAGAAAGCTCATACATTACGCAGGGAAAGACAAGAGTTACGGTTACACTGGCTGGGTCGTTGGTATACTACATTACCGCCTGGGTAAGAGGGCTAGCTGGGCAGGGTGCAATTCTGGGGATGGGCGTTATGGTCCCAGCCAACCATACGACTAGACTTATCTCATGGCACATTGACGTTGTCTGACGAGGTGCAGATCCAGCTGGCCGGCTGGCGGTCTATATAGGGTGCCTACGTCCAGTTCCTTAAGATGGGCCACTTTGTAACTGTTCCAGTAATTCTGACTCGAGTTCGGAATTAGCCGAGGGTGGCTGGACGGAACCCCTCTCGGACGATATGGCCGAAAGCTCGGTGACGAATGATGCAGTTGGTTTAGCGGAGACCCCTTCGGCGCAAGACAAAGGTTCTGTTAGGACCGAGACTGAAGCCGACCAGGTCTGCGTTCACTAAGGGGCGACCTGTATCTCAAAGGTATGGAAGATCAGATGACAGTGCTACCTGAAGTGACTCCCTGCCCGCCAGCAGTTACTATGGACAATCTACAGGTTGACGACCCAGACGTGAACACTCCAGAAGAGATCAGCAGGCTAAAAGATATCATATAGAAAAGGAGACATCTGCTAATCGGCCCGGGTATTGCACTACCTCCGGCCGCCCATGGGGCGGTATGCGACATCGATGTGGGTAGCGCAGAGCCGGTAGCGCAAAGTGCCGAAGGTTCGCCCCTCAGTATTGGGAAAAGTTGTCGGAACGCATCAAAGGACTGATGGCCACTAAGGTCACCCAGCCATCCACCTTGCCATGGGCGTCGCCTATCGTAATCATTATAAAGAAGAACGGGGTGGATATAAGGTTGTGCATTGATAACCGATTGGTAAACCGGCTAACCAAGTTAATGGTTTACCCGATGCCGTTGATTAACGATTTGCTGGAGAATCTGGACAAAGTTTTGGGGTATTTCTCGTTGGACATGGCTAGTGGATTTTGGGTGGTCTTTATGACCGACCGTGCACGGGAGATCTCTGCGTTTGTCACGCCCTTCGGGTTGTTCAAGTGGAACCGAATGCCGTTTGGCTTAAACAATGTCCCGCAGATGTATCAAATACTAATGGATAACGCGTTGTACGAGCATTTTAAGATCATGACAGACCAAGATCCTGCCATGGTCGGTGACGTGTTCACCAAAGTTGACTCTGACCCCAACCCAAAACCTTCGGTTTTGGGGCGGCGGTCCTACATCGATGACATTCTCGTGACAGCTACTTCCTGGAATTTGTTCTGTAAAAAATGGAGCAATTGATGATTACGTGTGAAAAGTGGAATCGCACGATAAGTGTGATGAAAAGTATCTGGGAAAAACTAAGGTGACCCAAATAGGTCACCAGATTTCGATTGCTGGACTGGAAGCCTATCTAAAAGATTTGGAGTCTCTGAGTACTATGCCTTTCCCGCGATCATTGAAGGCCATGGAATCGTTTTTGGGCAGCTTGAACTATTACAGTCGTTTTACTGTGGATTTCGCGGTCTATGCAGCTGTGTTGTACGAGTAACGGGAGGTGGATTACCATAAGATGCGAGAGAAGGACCGGCAAGGAGAAATGCTGACCGGGTTAGCTACTCTGGCCAATGAGAAGCTGGACTCGTCAGCTATTTCAGCCAATGAGAAGGTGGACGCGTCCGCTATTTTTTCCAATGAGAAGGTAGGATCGTTCGCCATTTTGTCCAATGAGAAGGTGGAATCGTCCGCTATTTTGGCCAATGAGAAGGTTGAATCGTCCGCCCTAGCGGGTGACCGGCTACGGCCCAGCCTGATGACCACATGAACAGGGCGATGGTGGCCTTCGACATGTTGAAAGCAAAGATGGCAACCACACCGGTTCTGAGACACTTCGATATAAATAAGATGCCAGTGGTCATCATCCAGGCTAACAGGTGGGCTATCTCGGCTGCCCTAGTGCAGGATCATGATGGAGTGTATTGTCCTATGGTGTTCACCAGCCAGACCTTGAAAACCAACGAAGTGAACTATGGTCTGGTGGACAAAGAAGTTTTGGCCCTGCTACGGATTCTGGATGTATGCTATACTATGTTGGTATCCCACCCAATTAAGGTGTTATCCAGACGTTCGACCTTGTCATGGCTTCATACAGCAAACGGAATTGATGGTCGGCTTGGTAGATGGGCTGCACTGCTGTCCCAGTGGTCGCTAGAAGTGATCAAGTGCACTAAAGGAGTAGAAGAGATTTATGGCACATTAGCGGCCAGCATCACTCCAAGGGAAGAAGTGGAAGAAGCACTGATAGCGCCCGAAAGCGGCCAAGACAATACATCACACTCCCCCCGCCGACAGTTGGTCCAGCAGAAGAGCTGATGGTTCTGAGCTTCGAAGGGTCAGCGAGCGTCAAGAAGGGAGTGGGCGCCTACAGTGCCATCTTGTGGAGGATGCTTGACTGGAAAGTGCTCGCCGCTGCCTCTGACTTCACACCTGGCATAACTGAGAACGAGACAGAAAACCAAGGATTGCTGCTTTGCTTAGATTTGCTGGTCGGCCAGACACAGGGGCGAATTATTATATGTGGTGACTCCAACCTGGTGATCCGACAAATTACAGGGGAGATAGACTGCAAGGCTCCCCGACTAAGGTTGTTGAATGATCGGGTCATGTCGGCCCTGAAAAAATGGCCAGAGTATGAAGTGCTACATGTTAAAATAGAATGGAACAATAGCGCAGACCATCTGGCCACGTTGGCCATGTGAGATCAGGTCGGCCTCGCAGTTTCAGATCCAGTTATGTTACGTGAACTGGCGGAAATTAACAGGCTACCAGCGCCACCGGCCAAGGGTGAAATCCACATATCCAAATCAACCAGTCTAGAGAAGGAAGGTTTGATAACCAATTATCCAAACATTATCAGTCTAGAGAAGGACGGTTTGATGCCTGTGAAATAGATACCCAGACCTGGATGGAACAGGAGCCGCTCTATGGTGAAAAGAGATTCCTCTAGATCCACCTTCAGCTGATCTGGTCAGTAGCCGACCCGGGTTATTAACCAATGTGGATAGCAGGAGGCGAAAGGGAAGGGTTAGACAAGTGAAGGGTGGAATAAGAGAGAAAAGACGCATGGACGGATATATTAAATTGGATAAAAGAGGCCCCGTCCAACAACTGAACCTCCGGCTTCCATTGTCTCGTCCAACTCTGATGTTGTCACGCCGAGAGCGAGAATGTGGGACGCTTCAGAAGACCCAAGACCACCGCAAGCTTCTCCATCATCCGGCCGGGTAGGAAAGGAACCGGACAAGCACCCAGCTGGTTCTGGTTTGTCTTTGACCAGCCCTAAACGAAGAAAACGAGAGTAACTTTATTTTTACCTCCATTCCTGTGGGCCATCTCCCGCGCCTGTGTGGGTTAACCGAGTCTGACAACGATTTGGATTCATCCACAAAGAAGGCAACTGCAGTTCCCCCGCTCACTTTCTCGGTGTCACCTAACTCGAAAGCTGACCCGCCGACCGGAGGTGGATAGGCCGGGTTAGTCATTACTGAAGGTGGTTTGGGGGAAGTTTTGCACTTATCCACCATACCCAGGACGTCCAAGATTGCCTCTCTCGCGCGCAGAGGTGCCTGCGTAACTGGGGCAGCCCAAATCCGGGTCTCTTCAAGCTGATACTGCAGTTCACATAGAAGCGACTTGAATCGGTCCTCCTTGGCTAGTAAGGCGGTGCTGACATGTCCGCCCGATCCAGTTCGTTGCAAGCTTCATAATACTGCGATCGAACTTGTTTGAGTTTGGCCCGCAGTCTCCTCTACCCGGAGGAGGCCTCCTGGAGCAGCTGTTGGAGAGAAAAATATGATAAAGGATATGAGAATGGGATTCTTGCAGCTGGTCTCGGTCATCTCGCATGTCAGCTAGTTCATAGGAAACTTAGCGGTACCGTCCATGGAGGTGCAACAATTCTCGAGATTTTTGCGACGCTTCGGCAGACAGGTCTTTTAGTTGCTCCAGTTGCCGGACTATAAAACGACATGGCCAGTACGAACCATAAGCAACGGGATAACAATACGGAAAGCGGCAGGACACTTACGCTAAAGTTTTGAACGGTGAACTAACTCTTGGCTAGCGACCCGAAGAGGTTCAATGACATCCACCAGCATATGAAGGTGGTTACATTTCTTCGTCAGGCTTGCGACCTGGTTTTCGAGGCTGGCTATCTGGTCTCAAAGATGATCCCGTCCGAAGGTGAACATCGGACAGCAGCCTCATCGGCCCGGCAGTTGGCTGAGTCGAGGTCTTGAATCAGGCCTGCTTGAATATGCTCCAGGCTATCCAGCTGGGCGGTCAGACCCCCCCCCCTCCACCCGAGTGTTTAGGTCTGTCACTTCGGAGAAGGAATCAGACTGCGGAAGCGACCTGATGCAGGGCGTTAGTTAGCTGACTTATGGTAGCCCAAAGGTGGGTTATTTCATCCCTGGCTTCCTGGTGATCGTTTCTCATTTCTGAAATTCGAGGTCCGACACGATCCAGGATCATATGAAGGAGTGTACAGCGCTGCAACAGAACCGTTCCGTTAGCTTGGCTAGATCAAAGGTCGACTTGGAGGGAGGATACGGTATGTGTCAACTCGTCTCGGTCCATACAGACCCGTTCGTAAAGGCGGAGAACCGTGTCGACGCGAACCGAAGATATTACCAGGTCATACATAAAGGAAGAAGATGGCGCACCCGCGAGCTTCACCCCGCTGGATGGCGATTCATCGTTGACCAGGATAACTCGAGAGGTATTATCGGGGTCGACTTGCACAACTGGAGATGTATAGAAAGGTGGTTAGGGAACAGGCAGATAGGACCTTGGGCTGGCCCGTGGACCAGCTCTACTAAGGTCATCAGAAAGGTTGGATGGATGACTTACCGAATCGGGGCATTCGTTGAAGAAAGTATAAAGAACTATGTCAGGTGAGGTCTTGCCCCAACCGTTGTGCGGCTGCGACAAGACTCAGGGGCGGCTGTGGTGAAGAGGATCCGAAATGAGTTAACGGCCGGGTGTGAAATACACCTGAGCGAAGCCGTCTTTGATTGGTTCGAATTGATGGTCAAGATGGCAGACGTCGGGTGGCGACTACCGAAGGTTCTCGGCAAACATGAAAACAGGCTAAAGGAAGTGGTCCGGAAGCTGTGGGTCAGGACAGTCAGAAGTTGACCTGATGGATCAAGTTGGGCTAAACGGCGGTTGATGGTGGCCGTAAGTGGTCAAGGGACAGGTGGGTCAAGAAACAGATACGAGGCTCCAGGGAGGCCATGCCCCAGTTGTAGCCGGATGGAACACCGGAGATTAGTGAGCGGCCATGAAGAAGAAATTGGAGACGACGGCCAGGTACCGTCCGGGTCGAGGTGGATGGCTATCCGGGCTGGTCAGACTATTTGGTGTACAGTACACGAAAACCGTCCAGGTTGAGCTGACCGCGCTATTTCAGGTAAGGCACATAACCATCTAGCCAGGTTATTTTGGGTAGGGTACACAAAAAGTTATATTGGATCTAGGGATAAAAATCAGTATACGTTTCGCTTTCTAAGACGCAAGTCATCATTGGTTCACAGCAGAGGGCTAACAAAATCCCCTCTAGCTGCTATTGGTTTACCCGGGGAAGGTTGAAAGGAACCCATTGGAAGTGTGGTGTAGTCGCTCTCAGAAATTCTTCCTGAGTTGCGAACACCCAGATGACAGATTGTCGGAGGGGGTACTCCGTCCATCCGAGTCATGATCCGATCCGGCATCCGGCCGGCTGGATCGGTCACTTCCATCACCTTGGTCGTGACGACTTGGATGGTCCATGTTAAAAGCTCACCTTGTGTACCCGTCAGCACTGGCGGTTGCGCTCTCTTGATAGACCCTAGGGCGAAAAGTGTAAAGTCCGTCGAATAAGGAGACGAGGGTTAGGACTAGGGGTAGCTCCTGGGCGGAAATCTTCACCGGGGAGCTCGATTGGCAATATACTTGGGGTTTGTATACTGCGACGGCTGGACCGAGAATAATCGATCGGCCAGCTAAACCAATGACAATAAAGGGGTAAATCCAAACGTGTACGTAAAGGGGAATCCAAATATAACTCCACAATCTTCCACAGTAGGCTAAAACGCTACCACACTTTCCAATACTTGATATAACCGTGTTCAAAACACGGGCGACTTGAGGCGAGTATACGCAACGCCGCGACTCCCGGTCAGGGGACTTCCGGTGGGTTACTCTAACCTTCCCCGGACAAACCAATAGCAGCAAGAGGGGACCTTGTTAGCCCTCTGCTGTGAGCCAATGAAAGCGACTTGTGTCTAAGAAAGCGAAACGTATACTGATTTCTATCCCTATGTCCAATACTCCCTTTTGTGTAACCTACCCCAAATAGCCCGGCTGGAAAGTTATGTGTCTTACCTGAAGTGGCCCGGTAAACTCCGATCTGATGCTCGTTTGTGTACCGGCCCGGCCGGTACACCAACCCCAGCTGGTACCAACCCGGCCGGTACACCGAACCCAGCCGGATCGGCCGGATGGCCATCCACCTAAGCTCACTCGACCGCTGGCGTTAGCACTTCCTTGGCCGCTCCACGTCCGACCCTGGCGCCTCTACCGTCCTCTAAGAAATTCGACCTCTTTCAGGACCCTTCGCCCATATCTTCCGACCAATCCGCCCTTCGGTTGTCCACTATCCGAGGTCATCCAGTTCGCCTGGTCCGCTAGCCCAACTACCCACGTCTCGGCCACACCCATCTGGCCCGATTCCAGGCCTGGCACCGTTCTGCCGCTGGTAGATACATCCAGCGGCCACCAGATTATGTCCCTTGTCGGCCGATCTGGGAATCCAGCTAGGGACGACATTTCCACCAATCAGGTGGGGCGTTCACTTCCCATTAGTCCGTTAATTTCTAAGTCACTTCACCACAGCCGCCCCTGAGTTTTGTCGCAGCCGCACAATGGTTGAGGCACGAGCTCACTACATCTTTCACACTTCGACCCCTCCGCTGTCCCTATGTCTGGCCACGAAGACACCCACACTAACCCATTGTCGAGACACTCCCCGACGCCTACGAGGCCACCGATAGGCTGCTTAAGCGCCCGCCCTGCTGGCCTAGAGCGCCGTCCAGGGCAGCCCTAGGTGGCTACCCTGAAAGATCAAATCGCTACCCTGACCGCTCAGGTAGCTAGCCTGGAAAAGGCGAACACTGAGTTGTCTCTGACCGCACGGCTGGCTGACCAACAGGCAGATGAAGCCCGGGTCCGGGAGGTACTGGCTGACCTCCAATTCCAAAATTACATCAGCCGACTGGAAAGTGAGAAGGCCGATCTCATTCAAGAGAGGGATCGCTATAAACAGCTGTCTGACTCCATTGACTCGTTGCGTTTCTTGTACCAGAAAGCGATGGCTGCCGTGAAATCCCAAAGTAAGTGCATCCTCGCTTGCTCAGGACCATCTCCCAATCCACTCACCCTGTATGCGTTCTCAGAACAGAATGTCATGTGCTATCGTGTCTTGATGCTCGAGTCTTCGCAGGCCTCATGCGAGGTGACGGAGCACTACGAGAGGTACATCCTCCTCTCCCAGCGATTGGAGAGTTCGCAAGTGAACTTGGGCAATACGGAATATCACCGGATCCGGCTTGCAAAAAATCTGGGGAAGTATCAGAAAGCGTTGTATCGATCGGCCTCTGCGCCGTCCGAGCTTCAACGCTGAGTCCGAGAGCTCGAAAACGCTCACGCCGAGGCCCAATCGAACGTGGATAGAGCCCGACAGGTGGTTTCCAACTTTGCGCAGCGCCGCACGGACTGTTTGTCCTCTATAAAGGAGGGTCGAGCTCGACTTATCGCAGCGGGTGCCAGGGTGGAACGTCTCATCAAGGGCCCTGCACGCATCCGGGAGGCCATTAGGCACCTCTTCGATTTAGCTTGTCCGCGGGGGCCCAATCCGACCACTCCTGCTCCGCCACCTTTCTCGTTGGCAGCTGATTCTGCCGCGGGCGCCCGAACATCCGGAGCAGGGGCGTCTGCCCCAGAAACGATAACCGTTAGCACGGGAGTGGCCACACGTCTGCGGATCTGGGATACTTCCCGAAACCCTAACCCTCCACCAGCGCCAGCCGGCGAGCAGGCGGCTTCCCCATCGTTCCCCGAGGATCCTCCGGTATACGGGAAAAAACGTCGGTCCAGCCGGATTGCGTCGCTCCATTCCCCCGTGGCAACTAAACGGCCTAAACAGTCTGCCGCGCCGGCGAGCACGGCGAAATTTCATAGAGACATTGGACCGGGTTCCAACCCCACTTCGACTCCGGCACCGTCCGGCTCGCTGGCTTCTGGGAAATCGCCCCATCGTTCCCGTGCTACAAGATCTTCATCTAGAGCTTCGTCTGCTTCGGATCTCCTCAGATTCTCTCCTCACGACCCTCAAGGTCCATCCATTGCTTCTCCGGATGGGGAGGAGGCGCCCGGCTTGTCAGACATGGACGGCGATGAGGCCGCCGCCGAGAGCTACGAGAGGTCACCCTCCCCGTACATTTTTTGTACAGGATGAGAACGAGTCTAAGGAGTCCTCCGAAGTGTCTCCCCCGTTTTGGATTCCCCGCCGGAAAGTCATGACGGCTTCCGAACTGAGTGCGGCTCTCCCTTGGTCCAAGGGGCAATTGGGGGGCTTGCGTATTACAGACCTCACCGCCGCCCTCGTCGCTCGGGCTTTGTCTCGCCCGCCGCGGTGGATATTTCCCCCGGAACCAACGACGCCTAAGATCACTGAATGGCGTCCTGATCTTGTTGCGATCGAACCGCCGAATGCGATCCTGTCTCTCAAGCCATGGACCGTACTGGCGACGGATATGCCCGGAATGGGCCTAGTCCATGTCGGCTGGTTCGCGGATCTTCGTGAAGCCTGTAAGGGGTATCTCTCCCGGCACGGACAATCCATCTGGGAGTCCACTCATCATCTTTTTATATCCGCTGACGCCGAACGTAAGTCCCCGTTGTAGCCCGATAGCGGGCCGACCGTAAGCAGCGTCGGAACCGGGCAGCTGAGGGCTGGACAAAGGTTTGCACCCTCGTCGTCGCCGGCGTCCGACTCGGTCACTGCGACTTGGACATATTTCTCCACCCCATCATGCTGCATATGACTACCCGCCGGGTGGAGAAAAGCGGGCATCTGGCCGATAGTGGGACTAGGTATCCGGGATTGGGTCATGCCACCACTCTCCAAGCTTCGCTCGCTGAAATCGACCAACAAGATCCATGGCGCAACCAGTACCGGCAGGACCCCGATCGCCATCCTGGCCTCAGCGTATCCCGACTCCTAAAGTTCCGCCGAACTCGCCAGGGATGATTCACGAGGCTAGTCTTATTTTTGGCTCTTACTGTCTTCACCTCTTCATCCATTTATAGCCATTTGCCTCGATAATACATCTTTCTTTCCGTTTTCCACATTCAGACCACTTGTCCATCCTTCTAAACCGAAATACCCATCCAGCTTCACCACTCCTGCTAATTCCCCAAAGTCTTCCATCCGGCACCATACTGACTCTAAGATTACTCCAACACCCGATAGGCCCATCCCTGATCAGACTAATTTCCATCCGCCGGTTGATTGGCTGATTAGTGTCAGTTAATCCGGCCGTGCCGACTGCCCGGCAGCGGATGGCCTAATTTTCTGGCTCCGCCTCACCTTCTTCATGGGTCTGCATGACTCCGAAGCGGTTCGGCTCGCTCGTTGGAAGTCGAGCTCTCTCATTAAGGCTCCACAATTTAGATCCAGCTCATCCACCCACGACCGTTCCTCGCAATTTTTTCACTGCACGAGAAATTCTCTATGGGTCCGCCCAAACCGGGTTTTCTGACCATTCCGAACATCCAAAATCTCCTCTACTTCGTACTCATCCGGATCTAGTGGCTTGTCCCAGCTATCCTCTGGCAGCAGGGCTTCGTCAAAGTCGAACCGACCGCTCTCCACCGTCAGGTGCGAATTCGGGCGGTCCGGGAAGTGTTTCACCAACTTCAGCTTGGACACATGCACTATCGGGAAAACGTTGTAATCATTGCCCGCCGTAACCAGCTTGACCGCATGTTCCCCGACTAGCTCCGCTACCCGGAAAGGGCCATGCTTCATATGAGCTAACTTCCGTGCATAGCCCTCCTTGACCCGATCCAGATACAGCCATACCTGGGAACCTGGCTCTATACCGTGTTATCTGGCTCGGTCGTTATTCTGATCGGCGCGGTCCTTGATTGCTTGTCGAAGGCGTTCGTTTACCTGTTCCCGCGCCAGTGAATAGTGACGTTGCACTCCCATCCTCCAGCGACGGGCGTCTCTGTCCCGGCTTCTGGTACACCCTGTCGGTATGGCATCTTCCAAAGCGGATCGGGGGTCCCATCCATAAGCTAAATAGAAAGGGGTGTTGCCCCTTACCCGATCGTACGACGAATTGATGGCGAAAACAAGTCTCTCCGCGTATTCGTCCCAGTCGCACTGATCCGCCTCCACCACATACATCTTGAGAGCTCGGGTAAGAGTTTGGACCATCCTTTCGGCCTTCCCGTTCGCTTGCGGGCGGTAGGCCATGGTCGCGCTCTATTTTTGTCCCAGAATCTTGTTGAAGGCTCGGAATACGTCCGCCATAAATCTAGGCTCCCTATCATGCCGGATGACCTTGCTCGCTTAGAAACGCCTGAACACACATTCCTCGTAAATTTTAGCAACCTGGTGAGCGGTATGTGTGGAACTGGCCTTTGCTATGACCAGTCCGGTAAACAAATCCGGCCAGATCAGCAGCTCTGTGTACCCATTTCAAGATTCAGGTAAGGATGAGATATGGACCATCGCGATGACTTGGAAAGGATAGGTGGCCTGTATATTCCCAGGCGACTGCCCTCTAATGGTCGCCCGACCCTTCCCCGTTTCAATCCGGACAGCTTTTCAGATAAGCTTGTACGCTGCGGTAGATGCCCCGCCAGTGGAAATGCGCCTTGATTTTATGATATGATCGGCCAATGCCTTGATGTCCTCCTTTCAGACTCACGGGATAGTGATGGAGGATATCCGGTCTGTAGGGTGGTAGGTACGACCAGCCGAGCGGATTTATCCCTCTCAATTTCGGGCTGGTCAGCGACTCGGTAGAAAAACAACAACCCGTTTTCATCCACTTCGTAGTCCGGGGCTAGTTTAAAGCATTCTTTAGCTTGTTCGGCGCTCAGTTTATCCATTTCCCCTTTCAGATATGCTTCGAGATCCACTATCCACTCCTCTTCGTCCTGCGCTTGCAGAATCCGCTCTGCTCGTAACTGTTGCACTATCCCCTCGCTCATTGCTTCTGGAGATGGTGAGCCAGCGGCTGAAGAACGGCACTTTTGCGACCGGGTGACGGCGTTCACCTGAGTTACCTCCTCCGTGTTGGCCGGTAAATAAAGTTTGAGCTGCCGATTGATCTCTGCCATATCCGATAGCAAACCTGGATCGAAAACCGTTACACCGACCTTGTCACGCATGGCTAGCGTAGCCAAGTGATCTGCACTCTTATTCCAGTCCCGTTTGACATATAACATTTCATGCTCTTGCCATTTCCGCAGGGTGGACATAACCCGATCGTTCAAAAGTCTCAGCCGGGGCGCCTCGCAATCTATTTCTCGCGTGATTTGCCGGATCACCAGATTGGAATCACCACATATGATGATCCGCCCCTGCGTCCGCAGATCTAGGAAAAGTAAAAGTCCTCGGTACTCGGCTTCGTTCACAGTTATGCCAGGCGTGAAATCTGAAGCAGCAGTGATCACTTTCCACTCGGGCAACTTCCACAAAATAGCACTATAGGCCCTACTCCCTTCTTTACAATTGCCGACCCGTCAAAACTCAGAACCATTAGTTCCTCAGTGGGTCCCACTGTTGGCGGTGGTAATATGATGGATTGTCGCGGCTGCTTCCGAGGCGCTATAGCTATCAGCGCTTCCTCCACTTCTGCCCTTGGGGTAATGCTGGCCGCTAACGTGCCCAGTATCTCCTCTTCTCCTTTAATACACTTGATTACTTCGAGAGACCACTGAGACAGCAGAGCGGCCCATCTACCCAGCCGGCCGTCAATTCCATTTGCCGTCAGAAGCCATGACAGGGTCGACCGTCTAGAAAGTACCTTGATGGGCCGAGACACCAGCATAGTATAGCACACATCTAGGATCCGTAATAAGGCCAAAACTTCCTTATCCACTAGCCCATAGTTAACTTCATTAGCCTTCAGAGTCCGGCTGGTGAATGTCACAGGAAAGTACACTCCGTCATGATTCTGCACAAGGGCAGCTGAGATGGCCCACTTGTTAGCGTAGATGATGACCACAGGAACCTTATCAACATCGAAATGCTTCAGGACTGGTGTGGTCGCCATCTTTGCTTTCAACATGCCAAAGGCTACCATCGCCCGGGTCATGTGATCATCCGGACCGGCCGCACAGGAATTCGGCGGCCGGCTGCCTGTCTGGGTAGACAAGGGCGGCATCTCATTGGCCGAAATAGTTGACAAGG
>MIQA02018460.1:0-61562 GCA_001887855.2 Sclerospora graminicola | reverse complement strand
CGCCCTGATCTCCACTTGCCCGATCATCATATTGCTGATCAGCCACAATGTGTCAACCCAGGTTATTGAGATTCCTGGTTATCCTCTTCGTGGGTTTGCATCACCTCAAAACGATTCCTTCTCACCCGATCACGTTCGAATTCCCTTAGTAACGCTCCACAGTTCAGATCACGCTCATCTATCCACTCGGGATTGTTGTAACCCTTCCAACGAACCAAATATTCACGGTGGGTCCGGCCAAAACGGGTTTTCTTGCCTGATCGGGTATCCAACACCTTCTCCACCTCAAATTCGTTCGGGTCCAATGCTCTTTCCCAACTATCTTCGGGTAAGAGAGCCTCATCAAAGTCAAACCTTGGCTGATCATCTCCTGACAGCCTAGTTTTAGGCCGATCAGGGTATTCTCGGACCAGTTTCAACTTTGACAAGTGAACAATCGGGAAAATTCCGTAATTAGTACCCGCGGTAATCAGTCGAGCGGCGTGATCACCGATTAGTTCGGCTACGCGGAACGGTCCATGCCATAAATGTGCTAATTTCTTGGCATATCCTTCTTTCACACGATCCAAGTAAAGCCAAACTCTTGATCCTGGCTCGATATTATGTGAATCGACCTGATCATTGTTCCGATCAGCTCTTTCTTGGATGGCCCTTCGTAATCGTTCGTTAACTTGTTCCCGCGCATGTTGGTAGTGACGTTGGAGTCCCATGCGCCATCGACGAGCTTCGCGATCTCGACCTCGTGTGCAACCAACAGGAATCACCGACTCGATGGTAGATCGGGGGTCCCAACCATATGCCAGATAGAATGGGGTATCTCCCCTGATCCGATCAAACGAGGAATTCAAAGCAAACACCAGTCTCTCCGCATATTCATCCCAATCTTGTCTCGCGGAGTCTGCGACATACATCTTAATAGCTCTGGTCAACGTTTGTACCATCCGCTCGGCTTTACCATTCGCCTGTGGACGGTACGCCATGGTCGCGCTCTGTTTCTGGCCAAGCATCTGATTAAAAGATCGGAACACTTCGGCCATAAAACCTGGTTCACGATCATGCCTGATCACTTCACTGGCTCCAAATCGTCGAAACACACATTCTTCGTAACTGCAAGCGACTTGTTGAGCCGTTCGTGTAGATCCCGCTTTCGCGATCACCAATCCCGTGAACAGATCAGTCCAGATCAGCAGCTCGGTATTGCCCTTGAACGATTTTGGGAGGGACGGTATATGATCCATCGCGATCACTTGGAAAGGGTAGGTCGCCTGGATATTTCCAGGTGATCTCCCCCGGATATTTGGCATCCCTTTTCCAGTTTCACAATCCGTACATGTTCCAACAAACTTTTGTATACTTCGATATAATCCTCTCCAATGGAAATGTTTACGGATCCTGTGGTACGTTCGTCCTACGCCCTGGTGGCCACCCTCCAAACTGACATGATAGTGGTGTAAGATATCAGCTTGTAAAATCTCCGGGATCACGAGTCTGGCCGATCGATCCAAATCCGCATCGGCCTGATCAGCTGATACATAATAAAACAATAGATCATTTTCGTCGATCTCGTAGTTAAACGCGAGCTTGGCACAATCTTTTGCCTCACTCTGGCTCAGCTTCTCCAGATCACCCTTTAGAAACGCCTTCACATCACCGATCGATTTTTCCTCGTCTTGAGCCTTGAGAATTCTTTCGATCCGCATCTCTTGTACTATTTCCTCTGTCAGGCTTCCGCGAGAGGGTGATCTGTTTAGTGGTGATCTGGTTCGTGATCTCGTCGTGATCAAGATCTGGGCTGCTTCCTTATCATTTTCTACACGGATCAACTCCGGCAGCCTATTGATCTCCACCAGTTCTTCCAACAGCGCTTGATCAGTGATTATCGATCCGGCTTGATCACGCATAGCCATAGTTGCTAAGTGATCTGCACTCCGATTCCAATCACGTTTCACATGCAAAAGATCATGTCTTGGCCATCCACGTAAAGCTTTCATAACGCGATCGTTCAGCAGTTTCAGACGCGGCGCTTTACAGTCGATCTCTCCAGTGATCTGCCGAATCACCAGGTTTGAATCTCCGCATATAATTATCCTTCCAATCTTTTGCTCTCGCAAGAGATCCAAACCTAGTAGCAGACCACGGTATTCAGCCTCATTGACCGTGATACCTGGAGTATAATCTGAACCGGCTGATATAACAGTCCACTCTGGCAATTTCCATAGCAACGCGCTATACGCCCCTACACCTTTCTTCACACTCGCTGATCCGTCGAAACTCACAACGATCAGATCTTCCTCTGAGCCGACGATCGGTGGGGGTATAGTGATCGATTCGCGTGGTTGCTTCCGAGGAGCGACCTCGATCAGGGCTTCATCGACTTCTGATCGGGGCGTGATGCTGGCTGCCAGCGTCCCAAGAATTTCTTCTTCGCCCTTGGTGCACTTAATGATCTCCAAAGTCCACTGCGATAACACCGCTGCCCATCGCCCCAGTCTTCCGTCTAAACCATTCGCGGATAGTAACCACGCCAGACTAGATCGTTTGGATAATACCTTAATTGATCTAGTTACCAGCATAGAAAAGCAAACATCCAACACACGTAACAACGCTAGCACTTCCTTATCCACAATGCCATAGTTAACTTCATTCGGTTTCAGTGTTCGGCTTGTGAACGTCACCGGGCAATAAAATCCATCGTGATCTTGGACCAATGCGGCCGATATTGCCCATTTACTAGCGTACAAGATCACCACGGGAATCTTCTCCGGATCGAAGTGTTTCAGTATCGGCGTCGAGATCATCTTCGCCTTTAACATACTGAAGGCTACCATAGCGCGATTCATGTGATCTTCTGACCCTGGCACAGTTTGATCAGTTGATGATCCAATCTCGAGATCTTTTTTAGTGGCTTCAACCTCGTGATCAGTCCCAATTGGTGATCCTCCCACCCGATCACGTTCTCTCAGGCCATGATAATCAACTTCCTTCAATTCATAAAGTATAGCGGCGTAGATCGAGAAGTCCTCGATAAATCTGCTATAATAATTCAATGATCCGAGGAAGGATTGCATGGCCTTCAACGATCGGGGAAACGGTAAGTTGCTGAGAGCGGCTAGATCCTTCGGATTTGCTTCCAACCCTTGGACCGATACGTTATGACCGAGGTAAGCGACCTTGGGCTGACCCCAGAAACTCTTGACCACACTGATCGACAAATTCCAACGCTCGCAGGTATCTAAGAGTCGTTCGACCTTATCGCATAGCATATCCCAGGATGTTGCCGTGACCAAGATATCATCTATATATGATCGCCTTCCCAATACTGATCGGCCTTGATCTTGGTCTGGCTCACCTTCCGTAAACACATCATGTAGATCAGTGGCTTCCCGATCAGCACTGATCTGGAAATACCCATAGAGAGCATTGTCGATCAGCCTTTGGTAGATCTGTGGGGCGTTCTTTAATCCAAACGGCATCCGATTCCATTCAAAAAGTCCAAAAGGTGTAACGAAAGCCGAGATCTCTCGAGCGCGATCGGTCATCGAAACCACCCAGAAACCACTAGCCATATCCAACGAACAAAACCATAAAACTTTATCCAGATCTTCTAATAAGTCATTGATCAGGGGCATCGGGTAGACCATCAACTTCGTGAGGCGATTCGCCATTCTATAGTCGATACACAATCGAATATCAACCCCATTCTTCTTAATCACGATCACGATCGGTGATGCCCACTGCGATGTTGATGGTCGGATGATCTTTGTACTCAGCAAACCTTGATCAAATCGGATAACTTTTCCCGGTATTGCGGTGCAACTTTACGACAACGCTGAGCGATCGGCCTCGCATTTCCCACGTCTATATCACAAACAGCTCCGAATGCGGCTGGGGGTAGGGCGTTACCTTTCCCCATCAGTAGGTGACGCCTCTTCCAGATGATCTTCTTTAGCTGATCGATCTGCTCGGGCGTATTCACCTCGGGATCACCGACTTGTAAATCTTCCATGGTGACTTCTGGCATGTTTGGCGACACTTCTGGTAACACAGCCATCTGCTTCTCGATACCTTCAATATACTGATCGCCACCTTCGTGTATACACACCTGCTCGTCCACCTGATCTACCTCTTTCTGATCGGCATCATCTTGGATCGCCCCTTGTGCGTCGCTCGACTGATGGTTTACTTCCGATTCACCCTCCTCTGTAATGAATTCAGCTGGTTCATCCTCATGATCGTGCTTGGACTCTTCACTGTCTTTTCCGCTAACTGAGTCCGTTGTTTTCGGTGAGCCGGGCCTAATTATACTCAATATCAGTGGACCTTCTTTGGCCCGACCTTCCCTTGTCGCTTCGATCGATGGCCTCCTGATCAGCAGCTTGGTCGGCGTAGAATACTCTGGCTTCTCGACCATATGTGAGGTATCTTCATCCACTAAGTCTTCGTCACTGATCACGTCCGTGGTGGCTTGATAAGCCAGATTCTGCCATTCAATGTATCTTCGTGATCCCACTGAAACATATCCGATCTGTCGGGGTACTTTGCCTTCAGGTAACCACATCCCTAAGATCATGTCTTCATGGATGATCAGCGGCTGATCGGATATATTTGTGACTCTGATGTAGCTTGATCGGCCGATACCCTTAACGAACGTTGGTACCCAACGTTCGCCACGGGTCAGCCACAATTTCTGCTGCCGATCACTCGACCGAATCATGACATCGACTGATCGGGACACCCCAATGTTCTCGTACTGGCCCATCTTTAATATCCGTACATGAGTACCATACAAAGGCCGTCGGCCAGATAACTGAATCTGCACTTCATCCGGCAGAGTCAGGGTTCCATGAGATAGGTCAAGTCGTATACCAGCGGGTACCATAAAATCCATCCCCAATATCGCGTCCTGACCGGCTAGCCGTCCAACCCAAGCGTTAAAATAGTAGACCAGGGATCCTGCCAGGGTGATCTTCACACGTGATCGTCCTTCCGTCATATATGAACTCTCGCCAATCCCAACACATTCTTGTCTCTGGGTACTGTCTATACGACATCCCACCTTACGAGCAAAGGCGGAGTCGATGATCGAGACTTCCGCCCCAGAGTCAAATAAAATAGTGGCTTTCTCATTGTTGACCTTTCCGTTAGCTTTAGCCTGTTTAAACCACTTGTCGGGAGAGTGATACTTCCAGTATCCACGGGATTCACCGGGCAGTAGGTCCAACTCCATGATCACGTCCGATCGTGAATATTCATCCACTCTGAGACTGTAGATCGGACACCGATCGATGCAATTTGAATTAGAACATGTATTGTCGGTTATCTTCTTTTCCTCAAACTTATCTCCGCTACCGCCATATGCATAAATGCAGAACATAGATCGCTCGGCTCGAACCAGATTCCAACCTGGCGAGCGATCTAGTTTAACATCTTCTCAACATCTGGTGGGAGCATACCAGCATGTTTAGTCGGCACATACCACTTGCGCATCAGATTAAACAATTCTTCGATCGGGCAGGCGCCGGCGTCATGAAGCTTCCCACAGGTCTTGCACACGAAAAAACAGTGATCAGAAGGGTGACCTTTACGATCACATTTTTCACACGTAATTCTTTTCCAACAATCACGATCTCCATGTTTGGTCGACCCACAATGCACACATTTCTTACGAGATCGGTCCTGATCAGGTTGAATACTACCAGGTTTCCGTCCGTCCACACCATTAGTCGATGATCTCGGGCGATACATTGGTTCCGTCGTAAATACATGACGGTATTGTTCCTCGTCCGAGCTCAGACCCGACTGACCACCTTCCTCTTCAGAGCTTGAACTGTCTGATTCCTTCGCGATCACGTGAATCGCTCTGGCTGGTCGGGCTGCCGGTATCTTGCCTTGATCAGGGTGTGGCTTGGACCGGTACCGGTTCGATCCTTCCTCGACCTTGGGCTGTCGACTCTTGGCCCGTTGCAACGTCCTTAGAGTCAGTTCCAGTTGTTCTGAGTCCTTTATACGGAGCAGGGTTAGCTGATCAGCCAGATCGCGATTGTCCAGAGTTCCAATGAAGTGTTCGACATGTTCACGGGCTATGTCCGGGTGTCGTGGGTCTTTGATCGGCATTTTCGCACGTAGACCAGCAACATTCAGCCGATGTAAGTACTCGATCGGCGTCTCGTCGGATCTTTTCTTCATGTGGTAGTACTGCCTAGCGACAGACACCCCCGAATTGCAATATTGTTCTTCAAATTCTTCACACAAACGGGGCCACTTCAAACGCACTTCTCGACTTAGCTGTTTAAGCCAGTTCTTGGCCGGACCTTTCATTAGATCAGCGAAGATCAGGCATCTTTCAGCTTCCGGGGTCTTGTCCCTCAGAAAAGCTGACTTAGTCCGGCTTAACCAACCTCTGGCCTGATCGTCATCCATATCTTTTCCGGTGAAATCCTTCAATTCCGAGATCGCAGACATTCGTACTCGGGTGATCGTTCCTGATTCACTGTCAAATGCCTGCGCGGAGGCCATATTCGCTCTACGAGGCACCTCAATGTCCAGATCATCTGGATCGAAATGTTGGCTGATCTCGCCCTCTGACTCCATGTCCACATCACTTCGCGGGGGTGATCAGTGGAACCGGTCCTGGTGATCGCCCTGGCATATCGGACGAACGATTCCGGCTGGTCGGACTGATTCCATCTCCACATCCACGGGTCTCTTGACTGATTTCTCAGCGGACTGATTCATATTCGGTGCCGATCGCCATGGTTGTCCTTGCCCAGGTGCGTATTGAGGCAATCCATACTGATCACCCGCAAATCGGTTCATCATTGTCGCGAACATGGCTTTTAATTGCTCTGGGACCTCCGGCATGTTGGTTGGACCGGTATTGGAGGTCGGATTGGCCTGTGGCACTTCCTGAGCGTCTTCGAAACTATCGTCCGATCCGACTCTACCAGGTTCAGGCTTTCTCTTCCTGTTCTGCGACTCGGTCTTTGGGTCGATCTGCTGGATCCCTTTCGGGCCCAACGTCATACGTGTGATCCCAACCGAGGAGTCGGTGGATGCCGCTCCAGATTGTGATGACGATTGGTATATCGACTCGATATCTATAGGATACTCCACCAACTGTGATCGGTGCGAAGGATCCGCGATCGGCGACTGAACCACTGGGTTCGCCCCTAGTAACGAAGCAAGATGATCATACAGGGTGATCATGGATTCTCTGATCGTCTCTTGATCCAGATCGAATAGCATATTCGCGTCGAAGGCACCAGTAGTGAAGCCAACCTCGTCGATCTGCGCCAAGAGGTTCCTGATCAGAGCAAGTTGACTGCCTGTGATCACCGGCCGGGTCGCTCGACCTTCAAGCTTCCCGATGATCTTAGGCTTAATGATCTTCATCACTTGGTTGGTAACCAGGAACTTGTGAAACTCTCGAAGATAGAACAGTCGTTCCACATCTTGGACAGTGGTCTTCTCGGCTGGTTCGATCTTTTCTTCGTCTTCCTCGAAGATCTTCGGTTTAGGTTTCACATATTTTTTAGGTGGATCGCAATGACCCGCCCCCATGTTTTTTCTGTCTTTTTCCATTTTCTTCTTATGCATAGGATCAAGGTTAACACCTCGATCCTTTCCTGGGTTATAGTCAACTTTGCTATAACCCAGATCGGCCCCGATCGGGGCCATGTGGGGAGTTATTTCATCTTTAATCTCGACCTGGCACTCCACCAAACCAGGTCGATCATCGCTTCCTTTAGAAATGGACAGCATCGGAGGCGATACGCCTTCCTCCAATACACCCGAAAAAGTTCCCTCCACTTTGATTTTCACATCTTTTTCATCATCAAAGGAATCACGGTGATATCCTGAGTCACCAAGTGATCCGGGCACGCGCACCATTGTGGTGGAACCGATTTCCAAATCCATGACCGAAGTCGTGGGTGGAATCCGGATACCAACTGGCCCGGACGACCAACTATCGGAGGGGGTACTCCGTCGATCCTGATCAGCATCGGAATCAGATGAATCACCACTATGGTGACTGATCTGATCCTCCCGGTCATGTGGCCGGTCTTCATGCTCGTCAGGATCTATGTTTAACTTCATCTCACCTTGTGTACCCGTCGATCGGGGCTGATTACACTCACTTAGGTGGACTCGGTGACGAAAAGGATAATCTTGATCAGGTCGGAGGGGATGACCTTCTCGAGACGGGGGGTGTCCTCGGGTGGAAATCTTCACCGGAGAACGGGTTGGGGTCGACACTTATTCAGTATCTAGGCACTGATCAGGAAAGTTCGTCTGATCAGGCCAGCCAATGAGAGAGAGATATAACGAAACCAAGAAAATGCGATCAATCCACGATCTTTCACAGTAATCCACAAACGTTATCTCCACAAAACCTTTACCAATATTATTAACGTGTTCCAAACACGTGCGCGTTGCGGGTGAGGTTAGATCACCTAAGACAAACCCGTCGGGGGTCTTCCGGTAAGCCAAAATGCGTCTAAGCGCGTCTTAACCGGGAAATTAGATGAGCAAGAGGGGACTAATCAACCCTGTGCTCCCAATGACTGCACACGTGGCAGAGCGACTCTTTGCTTTAGGGGAAAAATCTAAACCTGTTATTATATATGCAAAGTCCTATACCTGTGTACCATACCTCAACTCATGCCTGACCTTTACTTCGAACCTATTTACTTCGTCGCACGGTTGCGTAACACTCTCTTGCCCATCCCGGCTGCACCTTCAAGCTGACCTGTACCAATTCTGCCCCGATCATGACCCGACTCTTCAGAAGATCTTCAACCCATCCTGATCTTCAACAAACGACCCTGAAACCACTTGAGACCTGCTCTTCAGCACTTGTTCACTTCATATATAGTCCGCCCAAACCGAGAACTCACTTGCCCTTGCTTATCAACGCTGATCAAAGGCTGATCGGCCCTGATCACGATCGCCATAGTGATCGACCAGGTGATCAGGCCTGATCAGTCCTTGATCACCTCGGGAACGTCCAGGGTCATCATCATTACGACTCCATTCATCTTCCAAACCATACTTTCGATCTTAATGCACCGTCAGGATAACCATACCGCACTGATCTCGGCTGATCAGGCCTTGTCACATCATCTTCGGACCAACCAAAGGTTCACATCACTTGTATAACCTGTTGATCCACCTGCCCGATCTTCATTCACCATTTGATCTCCTTCCTCCGGCCGTGACAAGCCGGTCAGGCTGCAACCTTGTATCATACCCGGCTTCCACCAATATACCGTTCGGAGATCGGCTGGTCACCTGCTCTTGGTATGCCATGTCAACAATCACCATTATTTTATTATATCCACGAGAAAACCACTTAGTGACTGTGACACCGATCGTGATCGTGATCTTCATCATTCCGCCAGTGCCTGGGACCGGGCTTAACGACCATACTTGGCTAACTCTTCCACATCGTAAATATCCGTTGGCCACCACCTTTTCTTCTTACTCGCGATCAACCTTTTCTCACCCATCAACCGTCATATGTTGATGGGTGTTCTATCATCACCAATCATCGGCCATGTGTGGTCCACTTCAATCCCAATATTTTCCGATCGCTTCACCACAGCGTCATGCGGGTGATACCCACCGATGAATCAGATGAGTCCGCTTCCGAAGGGGCAGACTCGTACTGCGAAGAGCCTGAGTGTATCCCGGCCGGTTTGCTTGTTGCCGGCGGCGTGGACGGCGCCACTCCAGTCGTAGCTGTCATCTTTTTCGACGGCGGCGAGCAACCCACTAGCGGTACCAAGTGGTCGTGCAGGGCGCTGGACGCCTCCTTCAACTTGTCCATCTTCAGATCAAACAACTCGTTCGGATCAACCACGCCGGTGTTAATGCCGGCTTGTTTGAGTTGATCGAATAGTCCTCTAATAAGGGACACGTGGCCGTCTGAGAGAGTTGGGGGAGAGACGGGACCTTTCAATCCGCCTATGATCTTCGGCCGTGTTATTTTCAGCACCTTATCCGTCCGCAAGAACTGCCCCAACTCGTGTAGATGGAAAGCACGTTCCAAGTCTATATCCGTCGATAGGCCGTCCTGCTTCTCTTCTTCTTCTTCGAAACGCGGTTTATCTTTGTGGGTCGGATAATCCGATTCCTGCCAATCCGGTCTCTTTAGGGGTAGGGGGCCAGATCGCGACTTGGTCCCGATCCGGCCGGCTTCCCACTCCGGTCGTATCCGACTTCCGCTTTTTCTTCCTTTATTTTTTCTTTTATATCCATCATATGCATTTGTTTGTTAGGATCATGGTCGGAACCATGATCCTTCCTCGGACTATGGCGACTTGCACCATAATCCGATCCGGCTCTATCCGTGTAGCGGCTGGCACTACAGTGAGTAGTACCGTAA
Source organism: Sclerospora graminicola (assembly GCA_001887855.2). NCBI lineage: Eukaryota > Oomycota > Peronosporomycetes > Peronosporales > Peronosporaceae > Sclerospora > Sclerospora graminicola. The sequence continues at coordinate 51,175 of MIQA02018460.1, read as the reverse complement.
TCCGGCACAGTACCGTAATCCGCCCCCGGTGGAGCCTCTAGGGGAGTAACTTCTTCTTTAATGTCAACCTCGAGCTCCCCCAATCCGAGGCGACCATCGCATCCTTCCATCTTCAGCAGCATTGGGGGCGATATGCCTTCCCCCAATGCACCCGGCACAACATCGTCAACAAATTTGACAGGTTTAGGTCTTTCGCCCGCTAGGGACTCGCGGTGATATTCAGGGTCACCAAGAGATCCGGGCACGCGCACCATTGTGGTGTAGTCGCTCTCAGAAAATCTTCCTGAGACGCGAACACCCACGGGGGTCCCAGACGACTGACTATCGGAGGGGGTACTCCGTCCATCCGAGTCATGATCCGATCCGGCATCCGGCCGGCTGGATCGGTCACTTCCATCCGCTTGATCGCGACTGCTCGAATGTTGCATGTTGAAAGCTCACCTTGTGTACCCGTCAGTACTGGGTGGTTAGCTCTCCTGGTGGACCCTAGGGCGAAAAGTGTAAATCCGTCCAATAGGGAGATAAGGTTTAGGACTAGGGGTAGCTCCTGGGCGGAAATCGTCACCGGGGAGCTCGTCTGGCAATACACTCTTGAAGTTTGTATAGTGCCGGCTGGACCGAGAATAATCAATCGGCCAGCTAAACCAATAACAATGAAGGGCGAATCCAAATGTGTATGTAAGGTAGATATAACTCCACACTCTTCCACAGAAGGCCAAAATGTCACCACTTCCCAATACTTAATAACGTGTTCAAAACACGGGCGACTTGAGGTGAGTATACGAAGTCGCCGCGACTCCCGGTCAGGGGACTTCCGGTGGGTTAACTTAACCTTTCCCCGGGCAAACCAATAACAGCAAGAGGGGAACTTGTTAGCCCTCTGCCGTAAACCAATGAAAGCGACTTGTGTCTAAGAAAGCGAAACGTATACTGATTTATCCTATATCCCATACTCCCTTTGTGTAACCTACCCCAAATAACACGGCTGACCAGTCATGTACCTTACCCAACGTAACCCGGCTAACTCCGACTTTGTGTACCCGCCTGGCCGGTACAGCAACCCCAGGTGGTACCAACCCGGCCGGTACACCGAACCCATCTGGTACCAGTCCAAATGGTACATTGTACCCGTCCGGCTCGGCCGGATAGCCACCCATCCGCGCTCCTCGGCCGCTGGCGCTTAGCTATTCCTTGGCGGCCTCTCATCCGATCCGGGTGTCTCCTTCATCCACTAGAACAATCATCTTCCTTCGGGCCCCCTTCACTCAATCCTTACAAACAATCTGTGCCTCGGCCGTCCGCCATTCGTGGTCCTCCCTTCTGCTCAGCCCGCCTGTTCGACTATCCACGCCCCTTGTCCTGTCCGCCGGTTTGATTTCCAGCCGGGCGCCGCCCGGCCGCTTGCAGGTGCGCCTGGCAGCTCCCAGATTGCGTCTTATTACTGACCGGTCTGGGCATCCGGCTAAGGGTGACATTTCAGCCAATCCGGTGCGGGCATCCATTATCATTAGTCCGTTAACTTCTGGAGCACTTCACCACAACGTGACGACACGGATGTTCCATGTTGAAAGCTCACCTTGTGTACCCGTCAGTACTGGCGGTTGCGCTCTTTTGGTAGACCCTAGGGCGAAAAGTGTAAAGTTGTCGAATAAGGAGATGAGGGTTAGGACTAGGGGTAGCTCCTGGGCGGAAATCGTCGCCGGGGAGCTCGACTGGCAATATACTTGAACTTTGTATACTGCGACGGCTGGACCGAGAATAATCTATCGGCCAGCCAAACCAATAATAATGAAGGGTAAATCCAAACGTGTACGTAAAGGGGAATCCAAATATAACTCCACAATCTTCCACCGAAGGCCAAAATGTTACCACTTCCCAATACTTAATATACCGTGTTCAAAACACGGGCGACTTGAGGTGAGTATACGAAACGCCGCGACTCCCGGTCAGGGGACTTCCGGTGGGTTACCTTAACCTTCCCCGGGCAAACCAATAGCAGCAAGAGGGGACCTTGTTAGCCATCCGCTGTGAACCAATAAAAGCGACTCGTGTCTAAGAAAGCGAAACCAGCCCGGCCGGTACACCAAACCCAGATGGTACCAGCCCGGCCGGTACATCGAACCTAGCTGGTACCAGCCCGGCTGTACATCGAACCCGGCCGGATCGGCCGGATGGCCATCCATTTGAGATTACTGGCCGCTGGCGCTAGCACTTCCTTGGCAGCTCCACGTCCGACCCGGGTGCCTCCTTCATCCACTAGAACACCCACCCTCCTTCAGGCTCCTTTCGCTCATACCTTCCAACCAATCCGCCCCTCGGCCGTCCGCCATCCGCGGTCGTCCCGTCCGCTTAGCCCGCTAGCCCAACTATCCACGTCTTCAGTCGCATTCGTCCGGCCTGATTCCAGGCCTGGCGCCGTCCGGTCGCTGGTAGATGCGCTCGGCGACAGCTATCCGGCACCTATGCCCTTGGTCCATATTTCTGCCAATCAGAATGCGGCCTCTGGAAAGTACTTCACACCTTCCCATCAATTAATTCATAAGTCACTTTACCACAAAAGCAGGTCACATTTAACCAGGGCGGCCCGCGCCGTCCGCATGGTGGCCCGAGAGTCGAATGCAACCAGTTCGGAAGAGGGATACAAGCGGTCTGGGGACGAATCCGAAGCAGAACAATTCCGTTATCTGTTCTCAGCGGAAGCCAGTCAGCAGTCCAGAGCTGCATCTGGGTCTGGCCTGCAGAAGCGTTTTCCTGCTAGAGCTGACCAGGACTACCCCAGACGGAAGTGCACCCAATGTGGATCCATCGAGCATGGCGACAGAAGCTGCTGGAAGCGGCTCACCTGCAAGAAGTGCGAAAGGAAAGGACGTCCAGCTGAACACTGTCTACACCGTCTAAGATAAGTGAATTGGTGGATCAGGAAGTGAGGCAGGTCGGGGTCACATGTTCGGCCACCTCTGATGCTGGCCTGCCCTGCGAGCAGGATGACGCTAGATCGACTAATCCTGATTTGAATTCGGAAGTAGCCGATGGTGACCAGAACTGAAGGTCACCTGGCCAGGATTCGGAATTAGCCGACGGTGGCCAGGACGGGAGACCATCTGACCAGGAATCGGAATTAAACGAAGCTGACCAGGATGGGAGACCAGGTCAGCACCCGAATGTAGCTGGACGGAACCCCTCTCGGATGATATTGCCGGAAGGTCAGAGAGGAATGATGCAGTTGTTTTAGCGGAGACCCCCTCGGCGCAAGATAAGCTTGTGTTGAGACCGAGACTGAAGCCGACCAAGTTTGCATACACGAAGGGGGTGACCTGTATGCCGGAGGCATGGAAGATAAGATGGCAGTATTACCGGAGGTGACTCCCTGGCCGCCAGCAGTTATTATGGAAGATCTACAGGTTGGCGACCCAGACTTGAACACTCCAGAGGAAATCAGCAGGTTAAAAGATATCATCTGGAAAAGGAGACACCTGCTGATCGGCTCAGGTAATGCACTACCTCCGGCCGCCCATGGAGCAGTATGCGACATTGATGTGCGTAACGCGAAGCCTGTAGCGCAAAGGTGCCGAAGGGTCGCCTCCCAGTATCGAGAGAATTTGTCGGTAGGACTGCTGGCCACCACGATCATCCAGCCATCCACCTCGCCATGGGCGTCAACTATCGTAATCATTATAAAGAAGATCGGGGCGGATGTAAAGTTATGCATTGATTACCGTTTGGTAAACCGGCTAACTAAGCTGATGGTTTCTCGATGTCGCAAATTAACGATTTACTGGAGGATCTGGACAAAGTTTTATGGTATTGCTCGTTGGACATGACTAGTGGATTTTGGGTGGTCTCTATGACCGACCGTGCACGGAAAATTTCTGCGTTTGTTACGCCCTTCGGGTTGTTCGAGCGGAACCGGATGCCGTTTGGCCTCAAAACGGCACCGCAGATTTACCAGCGGCTAATATATAACGCGTTGTATGGGGATTTCAAGATCAAGGCAGACCAAGATCCCGCCCTGGTCGGTGACGTGTTCACCGAAGGTGAACCTGGCCCCGACCGAAAACCTTCGGTTTTGGGTCGGCGGTCCTAAATCGATGATATTCTTATGACGGCTACTACCTGGAATTTGTTATGTGAAAAAGTGGAGGAATTAATGATTACGTGTGAAAAATGAAATTTCTCGATTAGTGTGGTGAAAGTTTCTGGGAAAAGACTACGATGACCTATTTGGGTCACTAGGTCTCGATTGCTGGACTGGAAGCCAATCCAAACGATTTGGAGTCTTTGAGTAATCTGCCTTTCCCACGGTCATTGAAGGCTATGCAATCCTTTTTGGGCAGCTTGAACTATTACAGTCGCTTCATAAAGGACTTCGTAGTCTATGAAGCTGTGTTGTACGAGTTACGGGAGGTGGATTACCATAAGCCGCGGGAGCAGGACCGGCGAGTGGAAACGCAGGCCGGGTCAGCTACTTTAGCCACTGAGACGCTGGCCTCGTCATCTATTTTGGCCAATGAGAAGGTGGACTCGTCCGCCCTAGCGGGCGACCGGCTCCCCGACTCTAAAACGGCCCGGTATGATGACCACATGACCATGGTGGCCTTCGGCATGCTGAAAGAAAAGATGGCGACCACAGCGGTTCTGAGACACTTTGATGTAGATAAGGTGCCAGTCATCATCATCTATGCCAACAAGTGGGCTATCTCGGCTGCCCTAGTGCAGGATCATGATGGAGTATATTGTCCTGAAATGTTGCCGGACTCTGAAAACCAATGAAGGGAACTATCGGCTGGTGGACAAAAAAGTTTAGGCCTTGCTCCAGATTCTGGATCTATGCTATACGATGTTGGTATCCCGGCCTATTAAGGTATTATCCAGGCGGTCGACTTTGTCGTGGCATCTTACAGCAAATGGAATAGATGGTCGGCTGGGTAGATGGGCTGCACTGTTGTCCCAGCGGTCGCTAAAAGTGATCAAATGCACTAAAGGAGAAGAAGATCTACTGGCCACATTAGCGGCCAGCATCACTCCAAGGGAAGAAGTGGAAGAAGCGCTGATAGCGATAGCGCCCCGAAAGCAGACACGACAATCCATCACACTCTCGCCACCGGCAGTTGGCTCAACAGAAGAGCTGATGGTTCTGAGCTTCGACGGGTCAGCTAGCGTCAAGAAGGGAGTGGGTGCTTACAGTGCCATTTTGTGGAAGCTGCCCGAGTGGAAAGTGGTGGCTGCTTCCTCTGACTTTACACCTGATATTACGTTGAACGAGGCGGAATACCAAGGACTGCTACTTTGCTTAGATTTGCTGGCCGACAAGACACAGGGGCGGATTATTATATGTGGTGACTCCAATCTTGTGATCAGACAAATCACTGGGGAGATAGACTGCAAGGCTCTCCAACTAAGATTGTTGAATGATCGGGTCATGTCAGCCCTGAGGAAATGGCTAGAGCATAAATTGTTAACAATTTAAAAGAGACTGGAATGAAAGTACAGATCATCTGGCCACGCTGGCCATGCGTGACCAAGTCGGAGCCACGGCTTCTGATTCGATCCTGCTATCGGATCTGGCGGAGATCAATCGATTACCCAAACTTATCCGACCTGCTGACACTGAGGAGATGATTCGGGTGAACGCTGTTACCCGGTCACAAAAGCAACACTCACTGGCCGCCGACTCGTCACCTACAGAAGTAAAGAACGAAGGGATAGTGCAGCAGCTGCGGGTAGAACGGATCTTCAAAGCACAGGATGAAGAGGAGTGGATGGTAAACCTTAAAGCGCATCTGAATGAGGAAGTGGAAAAATTAAGAGTGGATCAGGCCAAGGCGTACGTTAAGATGGCTCCAGACTATGAAGTGGGTGAGGATGGGTTGTTGTTTTTCTATCGATATGCTGGCCAGCACGAAATCGATAGGGATAAGTCCGCCCGGCTAGTCGAGCCGACCACCTTAAAATCGGATGTCCTCCGCCACTACCACATAAGCTTTAGAGGGGGACATCAGGGCATTGGACGGACATATCATAAGATCAAAGCGCATTTCCACTGGCGAGGCCTCTACCACAGTGTGCAGGCTTATATGGGAATTTGTCCGGATTGTGTGAAAGGGAAGGGTCCGCCAACCATTAAAGGTCGGCACCTGGAGCTATACAAGCCACCTATCCTTTCCGAGTCATTGCGATGGACCATATCCGATCCTTGCCTAAATCTCGAAATGGATACACTGAGCTGTTGATCTGGACGGATTTGTTTATGTGGCTTGTCATAGCTAAAGCCAGTTCCACCCGTACCGCCCAGCAGGTGGCTAAGAGTTTTGAGGAATGTGTGTTTAGACGTTTCGGGGCGAGCGAGGTCATTAGGTACGATAGAGAACCTGGATTTATGGCAGATGTGTTCCAATCTTTCAATAAAATTTTGGGGCGGAAACAGAGCGCAAGCATAGCTTATCGTCCACAAGCGAACGGGAAGGCCAAACGAATAGTGCAGACTTTGGTTGGGGCCATTAAGATGAATGTGGTGGAGGCCAACCAATACGATTGGGATGAATATTGCCGAAAGGCTGGTCTTTGCAATTAATTCATTTTACGATCGGGTGAGGAGGGACACCCCTTTTTATTTAGCATATGGATGGGATCCTAGATCCAACTTGGAAGCCTCGATCCTAGTTGGGTGTACTCAAAACCACGATCGAGACACTCGTCGTTGGAGGATGCGGGTACAACGCCATTACTCGCTGACACGCGAACAGGTAAACGAACGCCTCCGACAAGCTATCCAGGACCGCGCCGATCGGAACAATGACCAGGTCAGTGAACACGGTATAGTGCCAGGCTCCCAGGTATGGTTATACTTGGATCGAGTCAATAAAGGTTATGCACGGAAGTTGGCCAATATGAGGCTTGGCGCTTTCCGGGTAGCAGAGCTGGTCGGAGAGCACGCCGTTAAATTGGTTACGGCAGGCACAGATTACAGCGTTTTTCCTATAGTTCATGTCTCCAAGCTGAAACCGGTAAGACATTTCCCAGATCGCCCGAGTACGCGCCTAGTATCAGGGAACAACAGGTTCAATTTTGACGAAGCCTTGTTGCCCAAAGATAGTTTGGACAAACCGCTAGACCCAGACGAATACGTAGTGGAAAAGATTTTGGATGTTAGATCAGGACGGAAGACCAGATTTGGCCGGACCCACAGAGAAATTTTGATACTGTGGAAAAACTTCGACGAACCATCGTTGGTGGATGAGGCGGATCTAAATTGTGGGGCGTTGATGAACGAGTTCGACCGCCAGTGAGCGAGCCGGAATCGAACTGAAGTGATGCAGACTCATGAAGAAAGTGAGGCTGACCCAAAAAACTAGATCATCCTGTTGTCGTATAGCAGGTCAAGCCAGACTAGATGATATTAATCGACCAATCAAATGGTGGACAGGAATAAACCTCGTCGGAAATTGACTAATCAGATGCTGGACAAGATCTTACGGGGTCAGCACATGTGATAGAGTGGTGAAGATGGACAGGTGGTTGGGTTGTGACAAGAAGTGGGAAGTAGAGAGAAGTTTGCTTTGATATGGATTATGGAACGAAAAACAAATTAGCGAAAACAATGAATGGATGGGTGGAGTAGAACGAATTAGAACTGACGGGAATACGCTAGCTACCGAGGTCGGGATGCAGGCCTTCACTGACAAGTGCGACGAAACTTGTTATGGAGTCGAGTTACGCTGAGGCCAGGATGGTGATAGGGGTCTCGTCGATATTGATTACGCCACGGATCCTGCCGGTCGATCTAGTCTAGTGAGGCCTGGAGGGTGGTAGCGTGACTGGGACCACCTAGCCCTGGATAACAGGTTCCGTCTTCAGCTGGCTCCCCACTCTTCTCCACCTTACGGTTAGCCATATGCAGCACCAAGGGACAAAGGAATATGTCCAGGTCACAGTAGCCAGCTTTGATTCCATCGAGGGCGAGGGTACATAGGCTGTTCCAGCCTTCAGCTGCTTGTTTGCGGCGCTGTTTACGTTGGGCACGGTACCCAGTCAGGCCGGGATACTCACGCTAGGCTACAGCCGTAATGAATAGGAAGTGAGTGGGCTACCAAATAGCCCGACAATGGCGGGAGAGAAATTCCGCATACGCACGACGAAAGCCTGCGAACCAGCCGGTGCGGGGTAAACCCATATCGAGCATATCTGTCGCCAATACGGTCCACGACTCGAGAGACATAACCGCTTCTATCTGCTTAGAATTGACCAGGTCAGGACACCAGTCCGAAACCTGGGGTGACCGATAAGACGGAGGAAATATCCACAGCTTTGGACGAGCCAAACATCGAGCGACACCGCAGCCAGTTAGATCTGCGACACGCAGGCCTTTCAGCTGGACCGCAGACCAGGGGTGAGCTGGACTTAATTCGAAAATGCTCAAGGCTTTACGATGAGGAAACCGAAGAGGCGGAGACTCTTCAACAGACTCCTTGGACTCGTCGCCTAATTCCTCAGAACTGCCCATGCTTGAGGCCTGCCCATCCAATCCGAAGACGTCCCAATGAGGTGACTTTTCGAGGTCCTCGGAATGGGCTCGTCGTCGTCCACCTCGAACAGGCCTGATTTCCCTTCCTCATCCGGGGAAGCGGTGGATAGTCCTCGGGGGTCATGAGGGGAAATGCAAGAAGAAACGGAAAGGGCGGAGAGCCAGGCAAGGAATTTTGCACATGGTTACGAGGGGGCGACCCCCCCCGGTAGCTAGTGGCCTGAAGCGGTCGAGCTCAAATCAGATCTGGAGCCCGGCTCGTCCCCATCCCAGACCTTCGACACTTCCGCCAACAAGGAAGACTGCTTGGGCCGTTTAGTGGCCGACTGAGGGGGGAGGGACGAAATCCTGCTGGACCTGCGCTTTCCTCCGCTTATCGGGGGGGGGATACTCTTTGGGTGGTGAGGAGGCCGTCTGTAGGCTGGCTGGTAATTGCGGAGGGTTAGGGTCCCGGCATTCCAGATCCGGAGGCAAGTGGGTACCCCAGCATCGACAGTCCTCAAGTCTGAGGCGAACGCCTTCCCCTCAGATTATTCGACGCCGGCACCAGAGTCAGCAGACAACGGTTAGGATGGGTTGACGAGGGAATCGGAACCGAGACCACGGGGGCAGGCCAGGTCGAGAAGATGCCGGATGGCACGTCAAATAGACGCGGGGCCTTGCATCAGACGTGTCACCCTGTCATTCGCTTCGGCCTGCCGGTCTCGGGCAGCCTGTATCGCAGACAAGGAGCCCGCTCGACATTTCAGGAGGTCGGAGACTACCTTCCTGGATTTGTCCACATTCGACTGGGCCTTGTCATGCGCCTCTTGATAGTCCTAGATCTGGAATTGAAGTTCAGGCAGTTCGGAGGTCGACTGCTCCAGATGCTTCTTGCACTTCTCCAGTTTCCGCGAGAGGTAGATCCGGTATCTCTCTAGCTGACCCAACGTTACTTGCGATTTCTCCAATCGCGGAAAGAGACAGATATACTGCTCGTAGTGCTTCGTTACTTTTCGGGAAGCATGGCTAGACTCGAGAATCGAGGTGTGGAAGTACATGAGGCGTTAACCTGCAGGGACATAGGAAATATAGAGTGAGCAGCCGATGAAACGAACCCGGTCAAACGTGGTCGCACTTACGTGGGGACTCCACGGTGGTTTGGTGCAGGATGGGCAGGGAGTCGATGGACTCAGACAGAAGGTTGTATTGATCCCTCTCCCAAACAAGGTCAACAACTTCGTTCTCCAATCGCCCAATGCGGCCTTGGAAGCTTAGGACAGCGAGCTCCTCCCGGGCCTTGGCCTCATGCGCTCGCTGGTCAGCCAGTCTCGCAGTTAATGACAGATCGGTTTTCGCCTTCTCCAGAGTAGCCACCTGGGCAGTCAAAGCGGTGATATGACATCTCATGTAAACTATCTCCTGCTGCCCTTTTTTAATTGATTTTTTTAAAATTTGTTTGATATTTTTTTAAATATTTAATAGATGTTATTTTTAAAGAAGATCCATTTGTCAAAATAATTTTATTTTTATAGGTATTTTTTTATTATTTATGCATATATTATAATTTAATTTTTGGCTAGACGCCCGGACGGCGTCCGAGACCGGAGGATCGCCCACTTAGCCAACCTACCGGTGGTCTAGTTCGTCTCGGAGAACGGACCGACAACGAGTCCGTGTTTTGTTCGTTGGGGCAGGACATGAGAGAATTGGATGGTATAAGATGAATGTGTAGTGAGATCGTGCCTCAACCGTTGTGCGGCTGCGACAAGACTCAGGGGCAGCTGTGGTAAAGTGGGTTCGGAATTAACGGACCGATGGGAAGTAAATCCACTGACCTGATAGAAATGTAGGCCCAAGCTTGCTGCCCGGGTCGGCTACCGACAGACGCAGGGTGACAGCTGCCGGAGGTGTTCGAGAACACCCGCAAGAGCCGGATCAGTACAAGGCATGTAAGCAGATTAGACGAGGTGATCCGGATACTCGGAGCCAGGTCAGCCAGCAGCTGGCCAGCGGGACCAAGTTGGGCTGGATGGCCGTTGATGGTGGCCATAGGAGTCCAAGGGGCGGATTGGTCAAAAGATGGACATATGAGAGGCTCCTGGGGAGGTTTTGTCCTTGTAGTAGCCGGAAGGAACACCAAAGGTAGATGGGCGGCCGCGAAGAGGGAATTGGAGTCAGTGACCAGGTCTCGTCCAGGTCGAGGTGGATGGCTATCCACGCTGGTCAGGCTATTTGGTGTACAGTACACAAAACGCCCAGGTTGAGCTGGTCGCACTATTTCACGAAAGACACATAACCATCCCGGGCAAACTATAACAACTAGAGGGGACCTTGTTATCCCTCTGCTGTGAAGCAATGATGACTTGCGTCTCAGAAAGCGAAACGTATACTGATTTTTATCCCTAGATATAACATAACCTTTGTGTACCCTACCCAAAAAACCCTGGCCAGCTTGACCTGGATAGATTGAAAGGAACCCACCGACAGTTCCCTGACCAGGAGTCGTCGTGAAATTTATACTCAGCTCAATTCACCCGTGTTTGGAACACGGTTTAGTTCTATTGGGAAGTGTGGTGAAGTTTTGGCTTACTGTGGAAGATTGTGGAACATTGTTTGGATTCCTAATTACACATAAGATTGGAGTAACCCCTTTATTGTCTTTGGTTAAGCTGGCCGATCGATTGCTCTCGGTCCAGCCTTTGCGGTATACGTTTTTCAGGTATAACGCCAGTCCACTCCTAGGTGAAGATTTCCACCCAGGAGCAACCCTAGTCCTAACCCTCGTCCACCTTTTTTACCGGCTTTTATCCTTTTGCCCTAGAGTCCATCAGGAGTGTGTAACCGCCAGTGCTGACGGGAGCTTTACATAACGTGGATCGTCCCAATCGTCACGGCCAAGGTGATGGAAGTAATCGGTCCAGCCAGCTTGATGCTGGCTCGGACCAGAACCTGGATAGCGGAGTACCCCATCCGACAGTCAGTTATCTGGGGCCCCCGTGGGTGTTCGCATCTCGGAAGGAATTTCTGAGAGCGACTACACCACATACAAATCTTTAGTTTAGGGTCACCACGAAGCAGATTTAAGAACGGAAGGGTCTGAATGGTTTTGCTAAGTCCCATTTCATCTGCCAGGATGCGCGGTCGCTCGTTGTACCAATTCCGCCAACTAAGACATTCCAATTTATATGCTCGAAGCGAAAGCGACTGGCCTTCCCCTAATTTCGGAAACTCTTCCATTTTACGATATTTCCGGACACTTAGACGTGGTCGTGGCTTCCCCATTGCTTCATCCGGCACAATAATCGACGCCTTGTACCTAGCCAGAGCCGCATCGTTCGTAATATTGCACGCACGTTCCCACGTCGCTTCTGTGTAGGACAAAATGCGCCACTTAATATAGTCCGCATGCTTTCAATTGTTTGTGCATCGTGAAAGCTGGATCTGCACCTCATAAGGGAAAAGATCACCTCTGTTCAACCAAGTTAGAGAAGGCACACCGACCTTTCAAGTGAAATTGGTAAACAAAAATAGTGTCATGTCTGTGAGTTTTGGGTGAAAGTGCCTGTATAATTTTATAACTGAGGATCTGTTGACTCAGCCGAACTCTTGAAGGTCAGTTGAGTGAACAGAGGTGAACTTTGCCCTAAAGATGGTAAATAACAGGGGTGTCGAAACAAAATTGGGTTTGGTAAGCTAGGATGACCCATTCGTTTATGTAAACATAAAAGGGCTGACTTACCATGAAGGGTGATCAGAGCCGTCGGTTTACTGGTTGATGCGACTTCGGACTTGCTATGAATTGGTACAAGTCGGCATGCGTGGCAATTTTGGCCTTCACGCTAAATTGTTGCCTCGTATTAATCGTCGCATTGCATGTGACTAAAAGATTTGCGAAAGTCTTCCTCATAGCCGCAGGTACCGAAAACAAATTGAACGTGAGTTCTGGCACGTATAGGACGTTGCGCAGCATAAGCGTCTGAAGTCCGCTCTTGGAATCAATGACCTTGAGGGAGATATCACCAATCGCAAGGATCGGGATTTGGTCCTTCCCACCCACAGTGATCCAGCCTGTGTAAGGCGTTGTTGTCGTGAATCACGCTTGGTAATACGTTACGTCGCACATACAACCAGAGTCGATAGTCCAGACCGGATCAACATCCGTCGAAGTCATCTTGGCTTTCGAACCGAACGTCGACACGGTGGCGGCGGTAATGGCAATCATCGCGCTGTTGTTGTGACGGGTCGGATGGTACCCGTAGTTGCCTTGGCTAAAATTGCTGTTGACACCATTGTTCCCACCGCTACTATTGTTGTAGGTATCGCTGCTTCCATTGAAGGTGCGCTGTGTGTTGTAGCCGGAATTACCTTGGCTGTTTCCACGACCGGAATTGCGGTTGCCTTGACCGTATTTACGCTGACCAAAATTACGCTTGCCCCGTTACTGTTGCGGTTGGTTCCACGCAATTATGGGTGTTGACGATTGCTGTGAACATTGGTCGAGTTGCGTCGGGTGCTCATGTTATTGTTCGACAACTTGAAGTTGGTAGGGATAACCAAACCGTGTTTGGTTTCACCTGACCAATACATGTGCTTTACCAACACACGTCATGTGCTTTACCAACACACGTCACGTAGCCATGGTGTGGTTTGAGCGATCACAGTAGGAGCATGTGCTGACTCTCAGTGTTCATACCTAAAAGGGCTTGAGCACTAGCAATAGGAGCAGTTGATACTAGAGAACGTTCATTCTGGGTTTCAATACTTTCGGGTATACCCCGGGATAGCGCCAATCTTTCTTGCGCGAGTTTTTTGGTCACATGGGACTCCAAGTTACTCTTAAATTCTCGTAGAGGAAAAATATCACAGTTTCCGCGCAAATGCGCATCTCACTCTTCCACGATGCTGGCATCGCGTGGAAGAGGAGCCAGGGTAGACATTATCGTCAAAACTGTTGTTCAGTACGGTGTAAGGCCGCTCATGGCGTCTTCGTACTTGAGAATGAACTCTGTCATGTCATCACCTTCCTGGTAACGTGTAGTTCATAATGCTGTAGGGATCACCGTTAGCCTTGGTGCCCTTGTATCGATCGCATATGGCTTGAAAGATATCATAAGCCTTGTCGAAACCCTTGACAATTCTGATATGCTTATCGTCATGCGTCTTCATCAAGAATAACTTGACCTGAGCATTCAAGCGACATGTCTGAGCAGCAGCAAGGATAATCTTGTTTCTCGCTTTGGCGTTAGCCTTTGCCTTGGTTTGCGCCTTCGCCTTTGCCGCTTTGCTTTCGCTTTGACGAACTTCTTGGCTTTCAGAGTTTCGAAAGACTCGACTCGAGCAGAAGCAGAGAGAACAGGGGTTACAGGCACTGGTACGCACGTCATCCTTTTCACCTTGGACTACTGGATCATCGATCGTCAGTTGGCGGACGTCGGTCGATGTCTCGAAATCTTCTTCGTCGTCGAGCTCTTGATCCGGCTCCAAATTTTCGCCCCGCGGGTCATTTTATTTATCACAATTTGAATCCGAATCTGGGTCGTCGTCGGTGACCGAAACCATGTCTTCGTCGTTATCGTCAACGACTGGGTGAGATCGTAGCCGGGGTCTTTGATGAAGCGGAGAAGGTATTTTCGTCGAGGTATGCTTGGGTCCGGGTCTTCCAGACGTCAAAGTTGTCGGAGACGGCCAGGCGAGGAAAATCGGATGTGGTGGAGCTTGGTCTCATAACCTGTTGAAGTGATAGCACGTTGCTCGTAAAAGTAGAGAAGGTAGAGAAAGAACTTGCTTGAAGCAGAAAAAAAGAATTATATCAGGGACACTAAGCATTATGTCGGTAGAGACATTCATGTAGAATTTCTATACCTTAAAAAATAGCACTTTTTATGGATATATGCACATATAAGTGCAAGTGTTAGCGGATTCAATACCACTAATCCTCTTGTGTTATAATTCTTCAATGAGTACCAAGGGTAATGCTTCTTTATTAGACAAGATAGGCAAACTTATAAAAGGGTAAATGTAATAAGACAAGCCATTTACTCCAACACGACCTTAGCCAGGACGGCCAGAAGAATAAGAATCTTGTCTATCTCTCTCACCAGTGTTCCTTCAGAAAAGATGGTTTCATCGGGAACGAAGATGCTCGGGTGGTACAGAAGCACTTTATCACCAGGCTGTTGGAATTTCGGAGTGATTTTTGTCTTAAGTGACAAAATGAAATGTCCTGTTAAGCAAAGTTACAGTGGAATTTTATGCGTAAACAAGCGTCTGAAGAGATCGCACAGCTAGCATTCTTACTTGGGATTGTTCGCGTAGTATGGTTTGGTGGAATGTTAATTCTTTCTACGTCCTCCTTTGCGCGTAAACAATTAGAATGTCTCCAGTGTGGCAATTTTGGGACAACATTTTCAAGTTCAAAATGTTTTGGTTAACGTAATTCAGCAGTTTATGGCCGACACCAGATTATGACCGGTAATAAGGCGACTATCCAATTAGGTGTCATAATTTCAGATAACTGTTGAATGATTGGTCAGATTTTTTCGCAGCAGATTATGGCTGTCAATACCGTGTCAATTCATAATATATGTGTACCTGAACATTCACTTCCATATCGTAAAAGTTCTGACCACTCCGATCCATTCCGATCCGTCAGTTTTAAACCAATCAAAACGAAAGATAAAAATGATCATTAGCTTGAGTGTCGTACAGATGTAGTGATATCATTGGGTGAAGCCACATATCCAAGAATCCAATCAAAAACCTTCATTACTATGACACAGCCAATCGCATATAATAACTGGACAGCGCCATCAACGTGCAAAGCTCATTCTCGATTTCTTCAAGCTACTGCTCAAGTCAACGAAGGCACTTCGGCTCGCTGGATCGAGGCAGCGGCCGCCCGCTGGAGGGGTTCGACGGAAGTATTGAGTCAGGTTCAAAAGGTTGGTGCCCTGTTTTTTAAATTAACGAACAAAGCGACGGGTGATCGATGGTGATGTTCACCTAGGCGTGCCTTTGGGCTGTTAGCCTTGGGGTGCATTTAAAGAAAGCTAGTTCGCGTATGATTGTATATGTAATAGATTGGTTAAAACGTGCCGCATTTTTATTATGTTTCTTACTTCCCTGCCTCTTTAGCTTCGTATTCAATGTAGGTCTTGCAAACTTTTATTCAACCCAAGAGATGCGCTTCCGCTCGCTGGATCGAGGCAGCGGCCGTCCGCAGGAGGGGTTCGATTCCCCTCAGAAGTATTGAATCAGGCTCAAAAGGTTGGTACCCTGTTTTTTTAAATTAACTAATAAAGCGACGGGTGATCGGTGGTGCAGTTAACCTTGGCGTGCCTTCTGGCTGTTAGCCTTGGTGTGCATAAAAGAAAGATAGTTCTCGTATGATTGTATGTGTAATAGATTGGTTGAAACGTGCCGCATTTTTATTATGTTTCTTACTTCCCTACCTCTTTAGCTTCGTATTCAATGTAGGTCTTGCGCACAAGTGCACGTCGCGCTTTTTCAAACTTGACGATCAGTGTGTTGCTGACGTCTTGGCGCGTTTCCCATGTTGGCTGCCAGTCGACCAGGTAGTCAATGCGCTTGCGGTCGAGAAGGCGACGGGCACCGTAGAGTGGACGCCCTTCGAGCGAACCGTCCCCAATCCACTCGCCGTCTTCACTGGTTTTGCTAGGAACGAGCCAGTCATCTATGTCGGCCTTTCGAATGACGGTCGTGGATCGGTCAGGCGTCATTTTAGCCGACACAGCGAAAAGAAGCACAGTGAGTGCTTCTGGTAAGTGTGCTTTACCTTCCACAGTGAGTATCATACTCAGTCGAAGGTGGCAAATGGCGTCGTCATTGATGCGGTATTACTTACCCTCTTTGCTGATCTCACGGATAGATGAGATGACCGAGCCCTTGAATAATTTCTTGGAGCACAATTCGTTTTCTTTCACTCGTTGGATAGGCATCTAGGGAAGTGGCGGACGTTTTCAAGAGTAATAGAAAGAAAAAAGTATAATCGGAGAAATGAATGGTTTGTTTTCACAGAACTGTTGGCCATAAGTTTTTTTTATTTTTTATGTACAGGTTATATAAAGCCTTCTATTTATGGCCGACGTCGGAAAGTGTTGCAAGAAGAAAAAATTATCGGAGAAATGCATGTTGGTTTCACACCACTGTTTGGCGCATGAATTGTTTATTTATTTATTTATTTATCTATTTATTTTTTATTTGTTTATTTATTTATTTATTTATTTATTTATTTATTTATTTATTTATTTATTTATTTATTTATTTATTTATTTATTTATTTATTTATTTATTTATTTATTTATTTATTTATTTATTTATTTATTTATTTATTTATTTATTTATTTATTTATTATTCATTTATTTATTTATTTATTTATTTATTTACATGTATACGAATCCTTCTATTTTTGACCGGCGTTGCAAGTGCGCGTCATGACGGAGCTGTAGAAGCAGTAGCTGATACAGGTACGAGTGTCGCTCGGCTCACACGCGGGGTGGGATCCTCTGCAAGCCCTACTTGAACTCGCAAATGAAATTCGCGGATGTGGATGTCTAGCGCGCCTGAGCAATATAGCGCATGTGAATGCTTTTAGTACCGTTCCACACGAGCGCGCGCGGATTTTTTGCGGCGCAAAAAAGGTAAGTATTCGCTTCTCGATTTCCCTGCCGACTTTGAGAATGTCATCACGGAAATCATCGGCCGTTTCGTCCACTTAAAGGGTATCGACAAATAAAAGCATGAAGCCTACGACGCTGCGGATCGCTGATTTCTTCTGCGAACCGACGAGTGCACCCGACACGCGTATCATTCGTACCACGCGTCGACCAGGTTAGTACCTCATGACTTCCAGCGCTTCTGGGGCTGCTGTGCATTCTCATATTTGCTCACTTGGTTGTTGTTCCTCAGGCTTTCGCTTGCTTGCTGTTGGGCGACCGACCGGCTGTGCTTTGACATCCCGGACACGTTCTGCTAGCGTTGTTGTGAGTTTAAGTAGATCCTCAATCACAGCCGCTTGTGTTTTGCATGACGCCGATGTCTTTCGAGGTCTACGTTCTTTTCTTCTGCTTCAGCTCGGTTGACCTCGTTTGTCAGATGTACAGACCAAGCCAAGAGCTCTTCGTACTCGATGTCGGCGACACGCAACGCGCGTCGGTGACACGACCTATGATGGGGGCGTTTGCGTTCATCGACTTGAATGCAGGGAAGGCCTAGATGAGATGTGCGCACAACACATCGAAGACGCTTGGATGTACGTTGAGCTGTTTGTTTTGTAGATCGGAGCAGGTAACAAACAAGGCCGCTTTGAACGCGTTGAGTTGGCGCGGGTAAGTGCGTCAAACGTTGAAAAGATGTCAATCGGTACGACGGCCGTGGTGTCCCACCCACTAAGCACCTTGACAACTTTTTTGTCTTCTTTTGTGGTGTTGAAGATGTACCTCATTGCCTTGTTCATGGATGACAGGTTCCAACAGCTCCGGTTGACAATCCACTGGAGCGTCAATTCGGGGCTTCCCTTAGCAGCTTGAGCGCCTCCACGACGGAACGAATGCGACGTCACAGTAGTGATCACGCCTGCTGTTCCAGCGATCTTTCCTAAGGTGCGATTGATGTAGCTGTGTATACCAGGTAACGCCTTCCGCCCTTTTGTTTTTCCCGTCGTCTCGCCGTGCTTGTCGGCGAGCAGGTCCATGTCAACAGTCGCTCCAGATAGCACGGCGCCTTGCGGAATCAGTGGACCCAGCTCCGTGATGTCAGTTGCCGTGGCCTCGGGGAGCTGAGGTAGTAGCGATGCGCTTGGGGTAGTCTGCATGGCCAGCGCAACTGCAAGGGCGGTGAGCGGACATGTTGCGGTTGATGCATCAGGGAATAGCGAGAGGCCGTTTTCCTGCGAATTCTTCATCCGAATGAAGCGTATGAAGAGGACATTTCCACACATGGACAGGTTTTCTTTTTTCAGATGTGTCAGGTCCGACGCTCGACCGAAGAGATACCAGAGTAACGAGAGTAAGGCAGCATCTTGATAATCGGTTGCACTTGTAGCATGCGCATACATATAACTCATGAGTAAATGAAGATTTTCCTTTGTACATCCATTTGCTTGCTTTACAACCGTAACCGCTGGATGTGTCTTGCAGTGCTTGTCAAGCATGCTTCCTTTTTTCAAGAGCACAGCCTCCACATGAGCACTTCTCTGCGGGAAACAATCCAGCAGCCACAGCTTAGTTTGTCGGAAATACTCCATGATGGTATTGTGGGCAAGCTTCTCGCCAGGGTTGCTCTCTTGAAAATCCAAGTAAACTCCAAAACAGTCTAAGAGACTCACAAGAATTGCGCCGCTGGAGTCAGCGCCGACCGCTTCCGAAACCGCGGACATCGAGACATTTTCCTCATAGAGGAATCGCTTGAATCAGTTAGACGCTGTTGCTTTTGCCTTCAACGTGTTGACGGGCTGCAAACTTGATAGGTTCATGGTCAGAATGCGGAGGATATGCAAATGAATATGTGTTTAACAGTATTTTTCTATGGTCATACCCATATTTTTGCAAGGGTTCCGACGAAAGGAACCAATTGATATGAAATTGAAGATTTGATAAACGGTATGATTGGTCGAAATATAGTAAAAGTTATGATCAAAAAGCTAAGGTACCCGATTCCCGGCCATAAACTGGTATTTTTTTAACTCTTTATACAGACAATCCTCTCAAATTGTTAGGTTGTGAACACTAACAAATATTACGTGGACAACATACATATGGCAAAACTTTGGTGATGATGACACAGGGGTTCGTGAGAATGCAATACTCTGATCCCAAGCTCGAGAGAAAAAATACTCACGAAGTAAACTGATAGTCAATATCCTTCATGATGTTGAATTCACGGGATTTCTTCTGCAAAATATTTAGGGTAATCGATAAATAGGCCAAACTCGCTGTTGGAACTTTCCTGTTGATGCTAAATCGACAAACGTTGTTCCGTTTGAATAGGCACTAAATTCACCAGTGTTTTCGTCGCTTTTATGATCGTAACGAAACGCTCAATTGTTTTCGCAAACATTGCCGCTGCCTGTGCTACGTTAAGAATGCTCGGGGTACAATCAAACTCATTAACAAAGGTTATTACGTGCTCAGGAAGCTGGAATGGCTCCAAAAATGCTGTCAAGCTCTCAGATCCAATCCAATGCACGGATTTCAAAATGCGGCATATTTCCAAGAATCGTTGCTCGTTCTTCCATTAAAATGCCCCGAACCGTTACTTGGGAATATAATGGTCATACTAAAGTAGTACTATAAACTGCAAAAATTGATGTCTACATACATTCGATACCTTCATAATAATGTAGAAAAATGATTGATTTTGGATATAGTAACAATTTGAGAATATTTAGAGAACCTCACCCTATACAGGGTGGTGTAAGCCATGTCAAGCGCGGTGCTGTAAGGGCCACATTTCATTACACTTTTGGACCCCGACTCTATCCGACTTTGGATTTTCGTCCACGGTAGGACTCGAACCCGCAATCTCCCGGTCCCGAGGGCAGGCCTTAACCACTGCACCAAACGAGGTCGGTACAAGTGACAATTTGAGAAGATTGTGTGTAATATACTAGTCAGCATTTCCTCGTCTCATTCTTCGCTTTAACCAAGCGGGAGGACACATAATCACGCAGCCCTAAGCACTAATCGGTTTAGGTGCGCGGACTTAAGCGAGTGTTTCCGACGGAGTCCTCAGTGTGCCTAAAGGACTTATATAGGAAGCAGGGCTATTTGGAGGTAGTATAGTAATGTAGTCATTGTGATTTTCTGTGATTTGGGTATATTGTTCTCGGGTTACGTTCTTTATATTACTTTATTAATTGATCCATGGATAGTGCCCCTAGTTACTAGTACAGTAAGTACGTCCATACCTGTATCTATGTTTAATTTCAGAGATATCAAACATCACAGAGCAAATTTCCTATCTTGCAAAGCACATCGCGGCTGTGTCGCTTGGTTATAACTTAGCTAGTTTTGCAGAAAAAGTCTAGCGAAATATTATTGGTAGCCAGTATTAACGTATTTCTTCGAGCATAAGACCCTATTTGATTAGAAGACCTCCCTCGCTACAGTGACATGGGATGGAGGATGTAAGAAATAGAGAACCCATTTCGAATAGACAGCCGGTCTTTTGGTGGTCATCGTTGCCTCTGTGATGATGGTCAACGTGTCTCTAGAATCACTGGCTCTGATGCCAACGCTGCTTTAGCAAGCCTTCCCCTCTCATTCTGAAACTTGCGATGGGGGCAGTTCGTCAGGGTTTTCGGGTGCACGAGAAGGTGGAGGTGATCAAGTGGATCGAGAACGAGGGAGATGGTGTTCCCTCCCGTGCAGCGGTGCACTGCCCAAAAATAGAAGACCCGTTTCAAATAAAGAACCGATGTCACTAGTTTTTAGCTGGGCGGTCAACTAAATAGGTAGAAGACAGGTCTTATGTTAGAAGAAATACGTTAATAAATCTAATGTTGATGTTTCCTGGGGCGACTGACTATTCGGTCACGGTCTTGGCCTTATTTTACAAGCTTCCACGCTTTAATGATTCCAGACATACTTGAGATATGTTTGGCTCGAGTACTGCTCTCTTCACTCTCAAATTGTTTTATCGCCGCTTGATCATCCATCTCCTCAGCGTCATAAGTTCTTTTAATTCCCTTTCGATCTCTTGTAGCAGCTTTCAGATCCCTAACATTTCTTGAGCGACAACGGAACTGGCAGTGAATTCTGCTTCCATCGTCGAAATTGATGTTTCACCCAGCTTTTTACCAATTCAGCCGACAACCATCTCGTTAATTCTCAATAAACCACCCGTGACTGATTTTCTGTCTTGTTTATCGCCAGCGTAATTGGCGTCGCTAAAGCAATCAAACGAAATAACTTCACGCTCTTTGTCAAACTTCACGGACATCTTGAACTTTAGACTTGTGGTGCCCTTCAAATAGTGGAATACCTTCATTCCGAGCTTCCAGTGACTGTACGAAGGTGCATATGTCGCACGGGTCACCCGGTACACCGCATACATTATGTCGGGTCGGGTGCACCGGGCAATCCATAACAAACTCCCAGCTATGGATTGAAAACCGAAATACTTGGTCCATCCGTCCTTGAATTTGAAAGCAAGTCTAGGTCCTGATGGTCGACATCTTTACTTGGAATTGTTGGCGTTCGTATCGGATTTGAATCACCAAGTCCCATCTTTTCTACAAGTTCATTAATCACTTTTTCTTAATCAAGTGTGTATTCATTTTCACAATATTCAATCCGGATTCTCCAAAGACTTCAAAACTTTACAAAGGTTTTTAAATAGTAGCGGTTTCATGGCTTCTAAGAGATGCTCGCTAGTTCCAGTGACCAATAGGTTACCGGTATCTACGTAAACTTAAACTTGACGTATAGGCATGAGTCGGTCATGCACTGTTTGTATCCATGCTTAGAAATAGTAGAAGTTTATTCCAATGTCTTCCAGCCTGCTTTAGGCCATACAAACACTTTCCAAATTTTAAAACAAGTTCTTTCTTTCCTTGAGTTTCGAATGAATTCGGTGTTTACAGCGATATTTCCATTCCGGCTGATATTTTTAAGTGTATATCCATACCTTCTTCTTGATTTGCCTTGACGTAAGCATTGGGGACGTCACCCTGGCTTTCCGCCACTTTCCAGATGACCGCTATCGCCACTATGACGTATCCATTACTGCGGAGAAGGTTTCATTGAAGTTAACCCCGTAAACTTGTTCGTTACGTAAGCGTGTTTTTTGTGTCGCTCACTTTTTCATTCTGATCCACTCAAAGAGCATGCACCATGCCATGTTTAAAATTGTCCGGTGCATTCTTAGGGCTTTGCCGTTCAAGGCTTGGTTGTTGGTCCGTCCTTAAGTGGTGGATGCAACAAACACATCTTTTTTCCAATAAAACCAAACATCTTCGCCACTTGGTTCTTGGTTTTGGCCAAAGCAACCCGACAATAATTGGATTTATGGTCGACAAAGTTATGGCCGCGCCGGATCTTAGGATTTTTAAGGCCTTTCAGATCACTGCAGATGGCCCGCTTATCCTTTCGATAGGAGCGTGCTTTCCGGTATCCCGTTTTGATTGCGGACTCTTTGTTTGCTTGCCTTTGGCTCATGTAAAACATTTTTTCTTGTTCTGTCCGCGAGTTTTATTTTGGAATTAGGGCCTGGAGCGATCTGTGCGATCGTATCGAAGCTTAGACAACCCAAGCTGGTGTGAAAATGCATCGATGACCCCTCCTGTGCTTTCATGTCTCGTTCATTCCCGGAAGAATTGCGTCTCCAATTCTTGGCTTAGGGACGGTGTTTATTACGAGCACATCATGACACCGAAAATTACTCTATTGGTCTTTTGTTCCACTACTCGCCTTTTTTTGTCTAGAGTAATCCTCATTTCGGATAAGGTGCCTGCTTGCACCACTATCCAGGATCCATGCCGTGTCCTCGAAAAAATCACTCTTGTTTCACACACAAAGCGTGAATTTTACGCTTTTCTCTTTATTTTCGGTTCCTTCACTACTTTTGCAATACCTTGCCAGGGGCCGGGTTTATCACACTTGAAACAACTTGTCTTCGACCCTGCTCACGTGTCTCTATTTGCATGTCTTGACGTCCCATCTTCTTCGAGCCAATGTGCGAACTGAACCAGGTCTTCCGCCGGCTACAAAAGATTGGGTCTTAGAGGATCATAGCGAGCCGAAACCACCCCACACATCTCTGCTGCGGAATATTTCGAGATGCTTTCTAGCATTAGCCCCCTCTTGCACCCAGACGCCTCATCGACTGCCACAAGATACAACAGTTGCTCTGTCCACGTCCTTTTAGGATCTTATCGGAACGTTAGTAATTTCATCGCTTGTGTCATAGAGATATATGTGTTGAATGCATCTAGCATTTGGTCCAAGATAAACCATAATGAGGGATTGATGTCCCACCAATTTCCAACGTGTTTATCAAAATATCTCTCCTCATCTCTACTCAAGTAGTGTCCTAGAACATCGATCTTTCTCCAAGGTAATCCACGAGCGGTCTCAGCGATTACGATTTGACGCATAAAACGCAATCCCCATTCTTTTTATGCTTTGAAATTTGTTCCCAATTATTTGTATACTTCCGATCTTGATTTTGAAGTTTCATCTCCCTGGCTGTAGGTACTTGTTATTAATAGACATGGCTGTAGGTACTTGTCTTTAATAGATATTTGGTCCATTCCAAGCTTGGCCGCCTTGATGAAATGGGCCTTGAACCGGAGCTGATTTTATTTGGCTGGGAGATTTAATTCCACCCAAAAGATCATCATCCAGCGACTCCAGACGCATGCTATATCATCCGAATCTGTCTCAGTTACGAAAGAAACTTTCCATGCCTCGATGATCTCCAGAATGTTGAGAGATTTCCAGTTTTTCCCATCTTTCATTCATTTTTTTCAGGAGTTTCATCATTTCTCGTGAGCCTTCATGCTTGTTTTTTTCTTGAACATTAACACATACCTCCCCCTCATTGCTAATCAGACTTCCAGAACGTTGATCGTCCGTGCCAATTTCTTGGTTCATCGCGCTCCCAATGTAATCATCGGTCTCTTCTTCCGTCTTAGTTGGGCTCATAACCTGTAAGAATGAGGAAAGAGAAAGTAGATGTGAAACTGTTAATATATTAAATGCATTAAAAAGGTTTCTCGTTTACTTCTGTGATTGTGCGCGGCAAAGCAGCTTTATCACTCATCAGTTGTCTGTTGTTTGCTGTATCCATTTCTATGATTGTAATAAAAAATTAAAATTAGATGTGTCAGAAGTGCCATCTGTTAGTGGTTGTAGCCACTCAACTTTCTCTGTAGTTACTCAGGTCTGATATCAAGCCTCCCTCATGTCGGCACAAGTCCACTTTGCTGTGCCAGCTCATGGTCTAGAGCTAGGTATGACCAGATAGAAATTGGTATATTGCATGAACTCACTAGAAATGCCCGTCCATCCGTCCGAAGGCGGACGGTTCGACTCTAGCCGTGGGTTTTCGGGAAGGAGTTTTTTTGCACTAAACTGGGCTTCATTGAAGGACGCTCGTCTAAGCAGTGGCAGGTTAGAGTATAGCATAGATTGTAATCTAAGTGTACATCGATATCCTTGGATAAGTTTTACATGACTACAACATGTTTAGTCACCAGCTTGTCGTGCACCAAGTCACGAAAGAGTACCGTGGCGTTGATTTCTTCAGCCCTGTTGGTACGTCTTTTGTTTGTGCATTGGTGTAAGACTCACTTTTTCCGCGTGCTCTTCAACTAACGGTCGCACTTTTGTACCACGACCTTCGTCAACCAGTGTACATTCACGACCCTCTCGTGAAGGAAAGGTATCTATCTTATCCACAACTTATGGTTCTTAATACCACGATATGGCATCCCAGCTTCGCAACATGTAGCCGCGAGTTGTTTTAACAACTGCGCACAAAACGACACAGTTAACAAAAATAGAATAAGACACCACAATCGCCAAAGTTACCTAGTATATTCCTTTGTGTCCTTATCCTTTACTAGCGTTCCCTCTTCCAGCATATTCTCGTGCAAATCGAATATCCTCACTGTGATAGGGAACTCATTACCGAACTCATCCGTTCCCCGCCTCAATTTTCACTAATAGTGCTGCTGGTCAAGCCGCACCTTTTAGCTTTCACTCCAATGGCGTTTTCTTAAGCTTGCTTGTCAAATATCCGTTTTTCACAGTGATGTAGTGCTTACTAGAACACATGCTCATTATAACACTGTATTTTCCAAGAAACCAGAAATCCCGACCAGATACGGTGTAATCTATATATGACTAAGTGTAGAGGTCAAAGACCGATATAATGCGTCTGTTATTGAGAAACTGCTAAATAAATATAGAGACGGAAAAATGACATACAAAATGAACAAGTGCAAAGTAGCGCAGCGATAATTCCATTCTAGCCAATAACAGTGAAAAAAACGAAAGCCTCTCTCATCCACTCATATCTTTGGCATACACTACCTGTTCTTAATACTGCATGGTAGCTACTCACTTCCAGAAAACCATTGCCATCACGACTATGTCAACTTCTAACGCATCTGAGGTCCTTGCTCGGCTCCATCGCCAAATGGAAGAAAATGAAGCGAACTTGATAGCCAGCGCCATGGAGTTTGGTGATCTCTCGCAACATGTAGAATAACACGTGGTTGAAGCCGATTCTCCAATTTTGGATGAATTTTTTAAGACGATGCGATTGCAACGATGACGAACTTCACGATGAACGAATTCCAGACGCTGTGGTCGATAGTTGAGAACCATCTGCTCACCATGGGGTCGCAGGGACGAGGAAGACGACCAGCAATGAGAGAAAAGGACGCTTTAATCGTCACGTTATCGGTATTGAAGCATTACGACAGCTGGGATAAGCATGCCATCGATTTCGAACGAAGCCATCAACGCTAGAAAAGCTAGTGCATCGTGTGCTTGAAGCGATCGAACCCATTCTCTACAAGACCTTCGTCAAGCCCGTCAGCATGATTGACCAGCGCAAGGAAGGCCACGTGTTCGAAAACTACGGTTACGCTCTTTAGGCCACGGACGTGAAATTTCAGCCGTCGTACCATCCCACCGGTCGTTTCCAGGAAAAGAAAGTATATTTTTGGCAAGCACAAATTATATGGTTACAAGATCGAGTGCTCCGTCGTGCAGCCAGGGTTGGCGGTTGGTATTTCCGACCATTTCCCAGGCTTTAAGGCAGATGTGACCATTTTTCTAGATCGAGCCCACATGCACAAGCGAATGTTAAAGAAGCAACCTGATGAAGCGACCCAGAATGATTTCGGTGAAGAAGGATCCGATTTCCCGCTGTCATGTGCTGTTTTAGTTGACATGGGGTATCAAGGTGTCCAAAGTGTTATCCGCACTATCATGCCCAAACGGAAACCAAAGGGTGGTTCGATGACCCACGAAGATCTAGCTCGGAACCGACGTATCTCGTCCGACAGTGTTCTGGTTGAGAATTAGTTTGGTCGAATGCGCAAGTTGTGGAACGTCATGTATTCAACTTACAAGTGGAAGGAAAGTCGCTACGATATGCTTTCGCGCCTCTGTACTGCGCTGCCAAACTACCCTGTAAGCCTCATGCCACTTCGACTTCAAGACGGCGAGTATTACAAGTCAGTGTTGGCGAAATATCAATCAATGGGAAACCACCAGCAAACTCAGCAAGCAGCGACCCCGCGCGCATATCGCCATATACGAGCAATTCGTATTTCAGGAGATCCAGTTTACCCAGGTGTAACGTCAAGGTCGCCGCTCAACCTGGAATACCGTTATCAACCTTATCCCACGAGATCCAGCAAGGCCGGCGTGTAGGTACGTAACGTCATTAAGGTGGTGTGTGGTGGAGCCGATTTCCAAATCCATGACCGAAGTCTTGGGCGGAATCCGGATACCCACTGGCCCGGACGACCAACTATCGGAGGGGGTACTCCGTCGATCCTGATCAGCATCAGAATCAGATGAATCACCATTATGGTGACTGATCTGATCCTCCCGGTCATCTGGCCGGTCTTCATGCGCGTCAGGATCTATGTTTATCTTCATCTCACCTTGTGTACCCGTTGATCGGGGGTGGTTACACTCACTTAGGTGGACTCGGTGACGAAAACGATGATCTTGATCAGGTCGGAGGGGATGACCTTCTCGAGACGGGGGGTGTCCTCGGGTGGAAATCTTCACCGGAGAACGGGTTGGGGTCGATACTTAATCAGTATCTAGGCACTGATCAGGAAAGTTCGTCTGATCAGGCCAGCCAATGAGAGAGAGATAATAACGAAACCAAGAAAACGCGATCAAACCACGATCTTCCACAGTAATCCACAAACGTTATCTCCACAAAACCTTTTCCAATATTATTGACGTGTTCCAAACACGTGTGCGTTGAGGGTGAGGTTCGATCACCTAAAACAAACCCGTCGGGGGTCTTCCGGTAAGCCAAAATGCGTCTAAGCGCGTCTTAACCGGGAAATAGTTGAGCAAGAGGGGACTAATCAACCCTGTGCTCCCAATGACCGCAACACGTGGCGGAGCGACTCTTTGCTTTAGGGGGAAAATCAAAACCTGTTATTATATATGCAATGTCCTATACCTGTGTACCGTACATCAACTCATGCCTGACTTATACTTCGAACCTATTTACTTCGTCGCACGGTTGCGTAGCACCACCTTGCCCATCCTGGCTGCACCTTCAAGCTGATCTGTACCACTTCTGCCCTGATCACGACCCGACTCTTAGAAAGATCTTCAACCCATCCCGATCTTCGACAAACGACCTTGAAACCACTTGAGATCTGCTCTTCTAACACTTGTCCACTTCGTATCCAGCCCGACTGAACCGAGAACTTTACTTGCCTTTGCATCTGGACGCTGATCAGAGGCTGATCAGCCCTGATCACGATCGGCATAGTGATCAGCCGAGTGATCAGGTGGTGATCAGGCCGATCAGCCCTTGATCACCTCGGGAACGCTCTGGGTCATCATCATCACGACTCAATTCATCTGCTAAGCCATACTTCCGACCTCCATACCCCGTCAGGGCAACCATATCACACTGACTTCATCCGATCAGGCCTGATCGGGCCTGATCGGGACTTTCCGCATCTTCCCTGGACGAATCCATCGGTGATCATCATTCACACAACTTGTCACTCCACATGCCCGACTTCATTCCACATCTAATCTTCATTGCTCGGGCATAATCAGCCGATCAGGCCGTAACTTCGTGTCATGATCAACTTCAACCACTATACCATTCATAGATCGGCTGGACGGCTATCCTTGACACGTCAAGTCAACAGTTGCTCACTTCGTTTTACATCCACGGGAACTCCACTTAGTGATTGTGATAACGATCGTGATCGTGATCTCCATCGTTCCATCAGTGTCTGGGACTGGGCGTAATGACAGTACTTGGCTGATTTCTTCACATCGTGAATACCCGTTGTCCGCCACCTTTTCATCGTAACTGTGATCAGCCTTTTCCCACCCATCAACCGTCATATGTTGATGGGTGTTCCATCGTCACCAATCAACGGCCATGTGTGGTCCACTTCATTCTCAATATTTTCCGATCGCTTTACCACAGCCGCCCCTGAGACTAACTGCAGCCGCGCAACGACTGCAGTTCGACTCACTCACTTCCAAACTTCCTCTCTGGCGATCACCATGGCTGACTCGAGCCGATCTTCTCTTCCTTCTTCGTCATCTTCGGCTGCCCGCCCGATCGCTGCCTCGCCTTCCGTTTCCAGTTCGACTAATCCCGCGATCGCCCCGATCACGACTTCGGCGCCGATCACGACCAGCTTAATCCGTCCCACGACAACCATGACTCCGTATCGCCCGCCTTGGAATCCTCCCGCTCGACCTTCTTCAGATCGCCCCCTCCGTTACTTGGAACAGCTCGCCCGTCTAATAGATGGATCGGGTTCACTCACGTTGGGGTCCGTGGAAGCTTGTCGACTACGGTCGGAACTCCGAAGTGCAATTCCCGAGTTGGTTTCTCTATATGATACCAATCGGGCACTTAACGCTGAGTTATCCGACCGTCGGATCGTTGCCGATTCCTTGGCACATAATTCTGCTGATCTGGCTGCCCAGCTGTCGACTCTCCGGCTAGATCACGACCGACTTGACCAAGACTTGCAAGACATGACTGATCGCGTTCAGAGTTTGACGATGGAGCGTGATCAGCTATCAGCTGACCTCGCTGCTCTGCGCCTCTCCAGGCCTTCGGACACCGTCGCCTCTTTACAGTCGCTGATCGGTTCGCTGACTATTACCATCCGCCATCAAGGTACGTTTATCCCATTCACTTCTTCTGTAATCCGTATATGACTCTCCATGTTTATTTCCAGACGAACGTATTGAGGCGATGAAAGACTCGATGGTCGAGATGGTGGACCATCTACAACGGCTCGATGATCACCGTCTCGACCGTGATCAGCTGCTTCGCGACAAGATCTGCACTGCCGAGGACGTAGAGCGTCGGGAAGTCGAGGTTCGCTACTCGGATGAGCAGGTCCAGCTCCTGGTCAAGCAACTTTCCGATTCTCGCATCGGCCGCGCCGACATACAGAAAAGGTTGTGCGAGAGTCGGAAGGCGGCTGAAGATTGCCGGCGCGAGCTTAATCTTGCTCGGGTTAAACTTGAAACCCTAGAGCTCGATGATCGCGCCTGGCTCCAGCATAACGCCGACTTGAGAAACCTCGCGGTGCAGACTATGGAGAGGTGGACCAAACCGAACACCGGTTCGGGGTCAGTTCGGACGGCCTTACAACGGCTTCCTGGGCTGATCAGCTCCTTCACTCCGTCTGGAACACCACCACAATCTTCCGAGTCTGCCCCGCCATCACCAGCGTCTTCCGTCGCTTCCTTGCCGGCCCATAGTGCTGATCAGCCCGTGATCAGCACTGCAGCGGCTTCTCCGTCTACTCAATCTCATTTACCAGCGACTTCGAGATCAGGCCCCTCGGCCTTGAGTTCTGCGAAGCGCAAGCGGACCAGCTCGTCGAAGAAGAAGATGACTCCCGCCAAGCGATCACGTCTTGCGATTGACTCGGACGATGAATCGACTGATCTGGACGAGAGGACGTTGTCTGTTCTGGCCCGATCGCGCAGTACTGATCGCCGTGCTCCAGCGCCAACCCATTCAGGCGTAAATTCGTTGGCCCAGGCCGTTACTTTGCTTGAGTCAGATGACGAGGATGACGATGATCTTGAGGAGGAACAACCGGCTCCGGCTGATCCCAACGTTCCTCCAGCGGCCAATAGGGCAGTGATCGCCCCGCCGCTCAATTTCACGGGCGTTTTCATCCCGGCGAAACGGTCGTCGATCGAGCAGGACGATTACAGTTATAATCCGAACCAAAGGTTCATGGATTTGTACGTCGTCATGCAGGGCAAGCCGACTTCTGCTCACATGGCAACACGGAAACCTTGGAGTGCTGATCAGGTATGGGATCTGACGCCTCAGGTTCTTGCTGTGAGGCACAAACTCGTCCCTCGCTTGTGGTCCCGCCCGCCAGGCTGGATCTTTCCGACAAGATCGCCGGCGCCCAAAGACAAGCAGTGGCAACCGGGGGTGCTGACCAGAGGCGCTATTGAGCTTCTGATCGATTCAGCACCTTGGGATGTCCTCATGACACCTATGCCTGGGCTGGCGTTTCCCAATCACCCTTGGTTTGTTGAGCTGCAGGGACGTTTGGCCCTGTATTACCAGGAACACATTCAAGCGATATGGGAGGCGACCCACCATTTCCCGATCACGGCGGCGATGCGCAAGGACGCGTGGATCGAGCATTACCATCATGCTCGCAAGCGTCGACGCACCAAAGCCGGGGCTGCCTGGGCCGCGATCTGCGATCATATTGTCAACGGGATTCAGCGCGGCGAGTGTGATCTGGACGTTTTCCTGTTTCCTGGCGTGCTGCATTTACCTGTTCGTCGGGCGGGATCGCGAGGACTCAAGGCTGACGGCGGGGAGTGGTATCCCGGTTATGGGCATCCAACTCCGGTCGCCACGTTGCGTGATTGCCTGATCTGGACCGATCAGCAGGAGCCTTGGCGGAACCAGTTCCGATCAAGCCCCATGGATCATCCAGGGTTCGCGGTTTCTCGCCTGCGCACTAAGTATGGCCTGTGATCGTCGTGACAACCAACTTTCGTTTCATTTTTCCATAATCATTAATATATCACGACAGTTCTTGATAATTTCACGTTCCATATCCACACTTCCTGTTCAGGTCCCACTATTGTCTCCATCTCGTATGTCGGTCGCTCACATGTATGCAAATATAGTTCTTGTGCATTATATGTATATATATATATCCGTTTACTCCAAACCAGCTCAACCACCCTGATCTCCACTTGCCCGATCATTACATTTGGCTGATCAGTCACAATGTGTCAACCCAGGCTATTGAGATTCCTGGTTGCCCTCTTCGTGGGTTTGCATCACTCCAAATCGATTTCGTCTCACCCGATCGCGTTCAAATTCTCTTAATAGGGCTCCACAGTTCAGATCACGTTCATCTACCCACTCGGGATCGCCATAACCCTTCCATCGAACCAAGTAATCACGATGGGTTCGGCCAAATCGGGTCCTCTTGCCTGATCGGGTATCCAAAACCTTCTCCACTTCAAATTCGTTCGGGTCCAACGTTCTTTCCCAACTGTCTTCGGGTAAGAGAGCTTCGTCAAAGTCAAACCTTGGCTGATCATCGCATGACAGCCTGGTTTTAGGCCGATCAGGGTATTCTCGAACCAGTTTCAGCTTCGACAAGTGGACGATCGGGAAAATTCCGTAATCGGTACCTGCAGTAATCAGCCGAGCGGCATGATCACCGATCAGTTCGGCTATACGGAACGGTCCATGCCACAGATGTGCTAACTTCTTGGCATATCCTTCTTTCACGCGATCCAAGTAAAGCCAAACCCTTGATCCCGGCTCGATATTATGCGAATCGGCCTGATCATTGTTCCGATCAGCTCTTTCTTGGATGGCCCTCCGCAATCGTTCGTTGACTTGCTCCCGCGCATGTTGGTAGTGACGTTGGAGTCCCATACGCCATCGACGAGCTTCGCGATCTCGACCTCGGGTGCATCCAACAGGGATCACCGACTCGATGGTAGATCGGGGGTCCCAACCATACGCCAGGTAGAATGGAGTATCTCCCCTGATCCGATCGAAAGAGGAATTCAACGCAAACACCAGTCTCTCCGCATATTCATCCCAATCTTGTTGAGCGGAGTCCGCGACATACATCTTGATAGCTCTAGTTAGCGTCTGTACCATCCGTTCGGCTTTACCATTCGCCTGCGGACGATATGCCATGGTCGCGCTCTGTTTCTGGCCAAGCATCTGATTAAATGATCGGAAGACTTCGGCCATGAAACCTGGTTCGCGATCATGCCTGATCACTTCACTGGCTCCAAATCGTCGAAAAACACATTCTTCATAACTGCAAGCGACTTGTTGGGCTTGAGACAGTGCAAGAGTACGTCAGAACATGAGAAACATGTTCTCGATAGAAGTCAAACAGCCAGCGAAAGAAATGATTAAATATTCCTATCCCCATTCCGGAGGAATGCTGGGAAGTAGTGTCAATGCACTTTATTACTGGACTTCCCGTGTCGGAAGGGTATGACGCCCTTTGCGCCATCGTAGACAAGTTGTCAAAAAGACTTATTTATGCACCAACGCATACGACGGCCAATTCGAAAGACACCGCGAAGTTAATTTTTGACGCCATAGTCCGTCATCACGGACAGTCGAAAGTTATTACCAGCGAAGTTCACAGAAAACTTCTGGAAATGTCTGATGAAAATAAGGGTGTCAAACTAAGCATCTCATAAGGCGCAAGCAGATGGGCAAACAGAACGCCAAAGCTTGGTTTCAGAAGACGCTTTATGCTGTCTGGTATCGTAGAGTGGAGAAATTAAGCCAAGCTACTTGGTACTGTAGAGTACGCGCACGCCACCTCGGTTAACGCGTCTACTAATCTCACCCCGTTTGAGTTCGATACCGGAAGAAAACTATCCAATCCGATTTCTCATGAATACAGAGACTACGATGGTCTGAATCCACAATCCATCTCAGAGTTCACCTCAAATTTGCCAAAGATCGTCAAGATCTATGCGTAAGGCACGCAAAAACTAGAACAAGCCCGAAAAAGACAAAAAACTATAACAATTCTAAAAGAACAAACCTCACCTTTAACGTCGGTGACTTAGTTCCACTCAAGACAGTGAACCCTCACACTGAGTTGAAGAAAGCTAAGCTCGCGGCCAAAAAAGTTGGACAGTCTAAGATAATCAAAATGATCAATCCGAATGCAGCTAAACTGAAGCCACCGCGAAATATGAATAGACTGCACTCATCGTTCAACGTCGACCAACTGTCGCCATACAAACTGTATGTCTCTGAGTTTGCGGGACGACAATTCCGAAGGCATCACCAGTTATCCTAGAGTCGGTCACAGGAGAGGAACTTCACATCGTAAAAAAATGCTTCGTCGTCAGCGAAACCGCCAAATAGAATGGCACGTAAAATTGCATGGCCTTACCAGAGTGTAATAGTACTTGGAAGCGCGAGAAATCTATTCGCCACGTTTCGCATTGGCATCGACTACTACAGGACTTTCGAGACCACCAACGCGAAGTCAAGCCCGGGGACGTATCAGGCCGCAGGGTAGGTGTGACTTGATATCTTACGTACCCGGGTGACACAACCAAATACATATTGGATAGTACTTGAAGTAACAGATTACACAGCCTGACGTAATGGGATAACGTCCCTACGAAGCTTCTAAAAGGATAGTCTTAGATGTAGCACAGGGTAACGAACTAAGGACCTAACTCTTTTCAGCTATAAATATACCAGGCAAGGCTTTAGTCTCCACAAGGACAATTTCCTATCGGGAAGGAAAACGCACTCCTACCTGCTGCTCATTGCGCGGTATGTGACCTTCGGTTCACGAAGCCGATTGCCCAACGATGTCGCAGGTTTGCTCCTCAATGTCGAGAGGAATTGTCCGAATTAATAAAAAAAAGACTCCTAGTGACTAAGATTATCCCATCACCTTAAAAAACGGCGATCGTAATTATCATGAAGAAGAATTGAGTCGACATACGATTATGCAGCGATACAGACTGGTGAGCCGATTGACCAAGTTGATACCCTTGATTAACGAATTGGAGGAGTTGGATAAAATGCTATAATGTAATATTCACTAGATATGACATGTGGATTGGTTCCTATTGCCGACCGGGCTCGGTGTTTATACCCTTCGGATTGTTCGAGCTAATTAGGATGTCGTTTGGGCGAAGGATGCTATTAAAAAGGCGGACTAACAATGCGCTGTATAGCCCTTTCAAGATAAGGGCCGATTAGGATCCTGTCCCCGTTCACTCACGGTAAGTGAACCCGATTAGGATCAGAGGCCTTTCGTCTTAGAGCGAAGATCATGCATTGATCGTATTTTAGTAACAGCCGCGTCATGGAATACATTACGTGGGGAAAGTGGATCAGTTACGGGTGACCTGTGAACGGTGGAATTTATCGATCAGTGTAGTAAAGAGCATCCGGGGAAAACCAAGGTCGCCTGTCTAGGTCACAGTGTGTCGATCGAAGGACTGGAAAGAGCCCAAGGATTTGAAGTCGTTGAGCGACCTGCCCTTCCCGCCATTACTGAAGCTCATGCAACCTTTTTCGGGGGGGGCGAATTTTACATTAGACCATCGCAGATTTTGCGGTGCACGCTGCTGTGCTCTACGTGTTTCGGCAAGTGAACTACATATAACGACGGAAAAATCCGCCCAGATTTGCATCGCCGTTTTTTTTGGTGCCCCATACAAAATAACTAGCCAATCACAGCTCAGCTCTTCTAAATGTACTAATTTATTGTTAGCCTCAATTTCCTTTCCATTTTACCATGCATCGGGGAAAAGGCGCGAAATGCCCAGACTCATAGAAAACTTATACTGCAACTCACTCTACCTTTGTAATAGCTAAAGTAAAACACGGATTATCTCTATAATTAAAAAAATCTGTTTGGCAACTTTTAAGTAATTGATCTATCTAAGCAACATAACTACATAAGCTGTTGAATCCATTAAAAACACGTTCACCGTGAAGCTGTCCAAATTTGTTTTCCTTCTGCCACTAGTTTGGAGAAAAGCTCATGCTCATCACAATTCACTACTAACACCACGTCTCAGGCTTTATGTCTCCTGGCTCTCATAAGCAGAATGTCTAGCTTGTCATTGCCATCAAACCCATCTTTCAATTCCGTGGCCATGCTTAAATCCGTCCGGGGATCCTTCAAGAGTCTTGACAAAAAGGCAGTATATCTTTCCAGCATCTTCAATTTCCAGCTACCAAATATTTCGCCCCTTCGTCTTTAGCTTTCAATCTTGTAAACAAGTCCGGAGGTCGTACCTTTTCGCTCAACAAAAACTAAAATAAATTCGCCTCCAATTTTTGCGCTGCAACCTGAATAACCTTTGCATCTTTCTGTGCAACGAAAGGTTTTCATCACCAACATAACCCTTTAGCAGGGTTTGAATCAGAGAATTATCACTTCTCTTTTAATTGGATGTATTTATCCAGGAGATTTATTCTTTCATCGATGAAGGCCTCATACTTGACCAGTTTCGCCTTCAGCATTTCACAATCAATGGAGACGATCGATTAAAATCATTAATGGTGCAGGAAAACGCAGCGCTTCTCTACTTATCAGGATTGGTGTGTCTTAAGCCTGTTTGGGATTGAACAACTTGGGCATTCGCTGCCAGCATTTCCAGTAATTTTGATCATTGTGGTTGCAGCTAAGGGCGTACTGCGTAAGCTTGACCAGATACGTCGTCTCAAACATAAATTCGAGACCAGCGTCGAACTTTTGCGGTTGAAGTTGGGCATTAGAAGCAGCGAAAAAAGTCGCAGCATCTGGTCCATGCGGTGTGTCAACACTGTGAAGAGAAGCCCCACCCGGAGCAAAACCGTCTTCACCTCCCTTTTTGGCATCGTAGGTGCCGTAGATCATGCCCATATAATCGCTCATGCAGTTGCGGTGGAAATATGGAGGGCAGAACGTATGCTCTTGGACCTGGTAAGTTGATGTTTAGTCAATGATCATACGTCGTACAGTATTCGCTAAGGACGTTTCGTACCATCCACCGCGGCGGGAGTATGACAAAGTCAGCAACTGCATTTCCAGCTTCTTCGATTTGGCATGTAAGAACGCAATAAATGGAGGGGTCCTGTCACGCCGAAAAGGTAGGTAAAATAACGGGTGCGGCAGGATCAATGAGCCTCCATATTATTTACCGGATGGTCGTAGCTAACCAAATTCATCGTGCAAAACTTGTCTAGGTTATACTTGTAGGGAACATAGCTACCATGCCAGGCGACGACATTAAAAGGCGAGAAATCCATGCGAGCTGAGAACATGTGGCCTTCAAACTGACAGGAAATGCTCAAGTGAGTAAACTCTCGATTTTACTTTCCAGCAACTCATTCGTAGTCACCTTGTTCACGACCAAATACTCGCGTTCACGATCCTCGTAAGCAACGCTTGGATGCTCAAAATCGCGCGGACTAGCAAGTCCATTCGCGCCAATCGGACCACGATCAGGTAAGACAAAGTGACGGTCGTAAACTTCCAGAATGTAACCTCGAGAAGGTTCGTCTATCGCCACTGAAAATCGAATTCCGCGCTAGAAAGCAATAAAACGCACCACCTACTCAGCAACATGCGCTTGTATCTTTATTCTTGCCCATCCATTGCACCTGAATCACGCATATCTCGTATGGCGAGACTTTGAGTCGTCCAAAATTGAAAATGTACTGATCAAAACGTCTCCGTACAGTATTGCGCCGCAAGAAATCAAAGGGGAACTGTTAGTACAGCAGTAATGCCACCATTTGACGCTGGAAGTAGCTTAAGGAACATTGAGATGTGTTCCAAAGATCTTTCACTCCCAAAGGGCGCCTAAACACGCTTGCTACGTCGCAATTGAATCACACACGAACTTGCTCTACCATAACTTCCCCTTCAGCTCAATAAATTAGCTTCGTTCTGAATTTGTTTTATATCAGTACTTGAAGAAATCGGTCAGCCAATCATTGCGAGGGCGGATATTTTTGCCTTTTTCGGATCTTTTTTTATTGTATGTAAACCACTAAGCAAATCTGGGCGGATATTTCCGTCGTTATACTTAAGTAGTAGTAGTAAAATGTAGTTCTAATTAGTCTTAACTATTAGCTACTATAAACATATGCATTCTAGAATGTAATCTAGGCTCAGACTGATTGGGTGTGGTACTGTCACGTATCGCAGACTCTTGATCTTTGTCGACACTTGGGAACTGGGTATCTGGTGCTGGAAGATATTCGAAGACGCACTGTGAACTTATACGTAGTCTAATACCGTCTTCCCGAGTTGAGTAGGATCGTGCTTCATATTCCGCCACCGCTGCGACTTGAATTTTACAATTGCTCCATATCGTCTCTAGATGGTCAAACGCATCCCTTAAGATTCCTTGGAAGATCGTTTGATTTCGAAGCTGCCATAGCCATGCAACCCCAATCCCGCACAGGCCATTCCATAATCTCTGAAATACCGCTGTGTAGGATTCATCGTACCACCCATGTTGACGCATCATTGCCTCCTTTATTCTTGATCCAATAGGGGGCGCCTTTCTGGACATCACCGCTGTTTCAAATTGGGATAACTCCATATCAGTTAGCAGGACTCCTCGCCATTGCTGGATCAACCGACGCCAGAAAGCTTGCGCTCGCTTACATTCCCACAAGATGTGACTGATATCAGTCCTGGTGGATGTACATGTTCGATCGAGTTCGCAGCTGCGATCCGAGGTAGTCCGGATATGAAAGGTGCTTAACTGCATAGTCACCGCCCTAAATTGCACCCAAACCTGATAATTTGTCAGCATATTATCATGTTCCCATACCTTATTCAGCTCCACATCTTGTAAGCCAGTCCACCAGGAACTGGTCATGCATTTGGTCTTCCACTTCAGTAACACCGTTGATAGTTGGGGTGCTATCCCATGAAAATACAGTTTGCGAAAACCACGTCTTAAGAAAGCCCATATTTTTCGTATCGGCGTCGTATCGTCAACTGTCCATCCTATCAGATGTAAATCCGGATGGGGTTTCAATACGACGTAATCATCTTGAGGTGAGGATGTGTCCTCTGGATCCTGAAATGTGCTTGATATCATTCTCCATATTATGCCATCCGCTTGTTGTGCGAGTATGCATGTATCGTTACTATTCGGTGTGCGATTCCTCTGACTCTCCCGGGAGATACAAGTGACCACTCGAACGATTGTAGGCAGGCCGGTCCTTGATCCAGTTGGATTGGTGGTCTGACTCCCAGCGTTTGACCGATTTCCACTCTCGGTGAAGCGAGAATTATTGCACATAGCCATCGTCCTATTTTGGCGTACGTATGTGATCTTTCACTGATTCCAGTAACCTGCCACGTAAACATTGTTTTCGTTAGTCTTGTGATACCCAAATCTCTGATAGCCATTCTTGGTATTCGCTCATATTTCCGTGGCACTAGTACATCCGCATGCACTTCTTGTATCCACGGGTTAGAGCTCCACTGATATGTTCCCCAGAAAGGCAGCATGGAGCCTGGGAGCAAGTCATGATAGGGATACTCATCAACGTCTATTGTAACAGTGATGACATCTGAGTGGCATAATCCATGACTTTTCACTGCCAGATTATTCTCCATGTCATGTATCACCTTCGGTAAACTCGTTTGAGTGTATCGCTGCAATTTTTCCTTCTGTTCCAAGTCTGGTCCTAACCATTCCATTATAGTTCTCCCAATAGACCTTGTTGTGGTTTCGCGGATCGGCTTCCCTGCTTGACAGAGTTTATAACCTGTTGTTGGTGAAATCCATGGTCCAGATGAACAGTCCGATCCTATCCCATGTAGGTCTAACCATGCGCGTTGGTAGGTGTCTCTCGCAGCTATCAACCATTGGTAAGTTAGTTTTAATTGTTGAACCTGTAAAGCAACTGGTATCGAGATTAAACCTACTCCCCCCGCCGCGTGCGGAGTAAAGAGTAAGGTCGGTGATATCTTGTGCCGTTCCTTATCGGCTCTGGTGCTGTTCCTCCATATAAACGCCTTCTGGATGTGAACTAGTTCTTGTAATACTTCCCCAGACGGATCAAACATTCGTGCTGTAAATAGCAGAGACGGGATCGCAATAACATTAAATAATTGCACTCTCTCCATAAATGTCGTACCACATTCTGTTGCTGTCGCCAATCGTCTTTTGATGGCTTGAATTCTTAGTGCCCAATTTATGCTGCTTAAATTCGCCCATCCAAAGTGATAACCTAAATATCGAATGGTTTCTCCTTCCGGTATTACCGGTAATGTGTACCACTTTTTTGGTACAACTTCTGAATTTAGGAAGAGAAACTTACTTTTGGCTGGTTGGATATGCAATCCTGATAGATCCCCGAATCTCCGCACAATTGTAACGCTACTGGCGCTTGCTCCGCTCGTTGAATGAAAATAGTTGAGTCATCTACAAATGCCGAGAAACGGTGTTGTACCGAGCGGTCACATTTAAGAGGGTTTACCCCCTGTAACTGATGTTCCTGTAATAATGCCAGGGCCAATGGCTCCGCTGCTATGATGAATAGCAATGGAGCTAACGGACATCCCTGACGAATGCCTGATCTCACATCTAATGGGGTCGAAAAGCTATTATTTACCATAAATTCTGCTGTTGTCCCCGCGTGAAGTCTGTTCAATAAATCGATGAAACCATCCGAAAGCCCAAATAAACTTAGAACTGTAAATAGGTAATCCCGGTCCACCGTATCATAGGCTTTGCTAAAATCCAGGAACAATATCCCTGCGCTGTGGGCCGCAGATTCTCTCCTCATATTTTTATATGTGTCAAATGTCGCCTGCATCATAATTACTGCTTTATCCATTCTTCGCCCAGCTACAAACCCTTGTTGTCTTTCTCCAATAAGTTGTCCAAGAAAGGATTGCAGCCGACGGGCAATAATTTTTGCCAATAATTTGTATCCCGTAGTTAGTAAAGAAATCGGCCTATAATCCAGAGCATCACTGGAGTCGCCTTTTTTCTTAACGGTATAACAACCGCCTTTAAGAATGATTTAGGTGGGGTTGCCCCAGCTAGAATCTCATTAAAGATTTTTGTTAATGGTCCGATGAGGATATCAGAGAAGTCCTTGTAGAAATCGTTACTTAATCCATCAAATCCAGCTGCTTTTCTACGGGCGATACCTCTGATTGCCAAAGCGACATCCTCCTCGAGAATATCCTCCATTAACGTCTTGTTTTGTAAAGCAGTTACCATTCTGTCCCTTGGCACCTTCATAAATTGACCTATGTCCTTCATCAGTGTG
Source organism: Sclerospora graminicola (assembly GCA_001887855.2). Lineage (NCBI taxonomy): Eukaryota > Oomycota > Peronosporomycetes > Peronosporales > Peronosporaceae > Sclerospora > Sclerospora graminicola. The sequence continues at coordinate 10,640 of MIQA02018460.1, read as the reverse complement.
GAGGTTTGTACAACTCTATGACTTACGCTTAGAATTCTTTTTCAAGTGGCCGCAAATCTATCGGGAATGGAGATTCCATCCTCAAATGCTGGACCTGAAGTAGCGTTTATTCTGGTCACTGTTTGATCTCGTTCCCAGATAGATGTCCGCTTGAATAGCCACCGCACATCTGCCGCGGATCTATGGAGACGTAATCCCTTTCGAAAGGACCTTTCTTTACTCATATCATCTGCTAAAGCCTGAACAATATGTTTTCGTAAAGTCGCATTATCTCTCGCTGTGCGCTGTAGATGCCTTACACGCTTCCGTCGACGTCTCGCCACCTTCCTTCTAATATTATATATTATGTTTCGGCACTCATCCATGGAATTGTCCCACGTTAATGTTGACATTTGAGTGGTCAAGGGTTCCATTAACCGTTCCAGTAACATGTCTCGAGTTTTGTCATCACTTGATCCTGGAAAGGGGTAAGGCATTCGTCTATTTGCCAATTGTAATCTTGACATACTTGGGTCTTTTAGGCACAGACACAATTGATTATGGTCAGAATAGACTGAGGGAGCTTCCACAGCAACCCAGACTACCCAACCTTTCCATTGATCTGATACATAAAAGCGGTCGATTCGACTCGCTTTTGTTAATGTCACTAAAAAAAAGTTCCCTTCCAGCTGTATCCCCTGACGGTCCGTATAGATTTATTAACGTGCAGTCATTCCATTTCACTGCTATTACACGATTCGTCCACCCAAATTCATAACATGGTTTAATTTGATCCACGAGTTCTGGCACAATCAGTATCGCGACACCTCCTTGCTTATACGGGTGTACACTCCAATAAGATAAGTTTTGTGATTTTTGTGGCTGTCCCCATAACCAAGCCCATTGTTTGGCCACTTCATCCCGTTCCGTGGTGGTTACTATGTGCGTTTCTTGGAGAAAGATAATCTGTGCGTGATAGTCCGATCCACCTCTTTTCCAGGAATAAAGCCAATTTGAAATATCTTTCTTTGTAAAACCCCTAACATTTTGGGATAATATTATTGATGTCAATTTTTTTGGGTCATCCTTACTTGCCTTTGACGGTGTATATTCCATGTCTTTCAGAAGACGATGTTTCGTAAAAATATCACTGTTGTTCATGGCAAAATATTCATGGGTAGAGGCATGCTTGATTGCGGAGCCCTTAGTAACAACTTGAGTCCTGCAGACCATGTTCCTCGTTGGCTGTATTTTCCTTGACGTTTGCCTGGATTACATCTTCTGAGTTCATATACTCATACAAGTCTTTCCATGCTTTCTGTTCTCGTTTTTCTAACGCTGTGGATTTGCTGTATACTCCGGGTTTTCAGCCATGACTCTTAAATGCCGCTGAAGGAGGCATAAAATGGTATCAGTGGGATTGTAATTGTTTCCCAGCATCGCCGCTAACTGCTCCGCGGAGATGTGACTACTTAATAACATAGTTGCCAACAGGAGTACTTGTCTCGGTGCGAGCAATTTTACTATTGTGTTCCCACCATACTGAATTTTGCGTAACTGCACCCATTCTTGGGAGCTATTAATTATCGCCATTTTTTGACTTTGAGGATCTCATGACATTATAGCGATTTTTCCCATTCCGTAAACCATTGCCCTGGTATATCGAGGAGACCTTCCTTTTGCCTGCCTCTTACTACCTCCAGCCAAACATTGCCTCTCTCCATTTTTTCGTTAATTCAACCTAACACACTCGAGTGGAACACTATCCAGGATATAGTGCGTTCCAGGACATCCTTTAATAAGTGTAACAACCGATTGCCTTCTCTTTGGCCGCCTTAACCCACAATTATTTTGTGGAGCTGATTAACGGGAATGGCACCGCCCGTTTGTTCTTCCCATTGAAGGATTAAATTATGCCATGTAATATTGAAAGTTTCTAGCGTTAGTTGGTTCGATAACGTCTCCTTTTCACCATTTCATGAATTCATCCATGACTTCACGTTCGAACGGGTACTAAACTCCATTGATTCGGTTTTTTCTTCGGAATGTTCTCGCCTACACAATCGTTTTGAGAGGGGACTATTACTCCCTCCCGGTTCTGGTGTGTCCTGTAAATTGTCTCCTGTATCAGATGGTTTGTAGTCCGAATCGGATGTTGATCCGTCAGAAATTAGTAAAATTTCCTGTTCCGGTTGCGTATCCGCCCAGACTTGTGATACCATTGTTCTAAGATGGGTTTGGAAATTTGGTATTTTTGAAGGAAATACGTCGCCGTTGCTGGGTCCTCCAAATTAGCTGCCAGTAAATTTTCTTGTTCCGGTAGTGACAATTTACTAACAGTGTCCGATAGGAAATGGAGTAATTCACGCATCCTCGAATCGATAGTTCTAATAATGTCAGCAATTTCACATTTCAGGGCGTGGTGAATTGTCGGCCCATTTAGTCGGTGAAGAATGTCCTCAATGTTACCATCCCACTCATCTGGGTCCCACGGTAAACATCCTCCATAATTAGTTACCATACCTTCATCACTTTCTACAATCCCCTGCGATATCTCGCTACTATCCACCTCCGGTGCTCCTTCTTGTCCAGAGTACACCTTTTCGTCGTCAAAATTGTCGTCATTACTACTCTTATTCATGTCCACATCATCCGATGGCCATTGTCTGTCACCACTTAATATGGCTGCATAATGTTGCCCACTATATTCGAGTATGATCGGTCTTTTGTCCTGAAAATCTTGTTCCGTAACTTCTGTAAGAAATTTTTTCATCCGTTCATAGAATACACCAATCGTGATTGGGTATTCTCCACTTATTTGATATGTTTTCCCTCGTTTTGTACGCATTTCTGGCGTGAACAAATTAAAACCTGGATACTTTGTACTAGGCGGGTGGCTGAGCACGTAGATATCTCGTTGTAGCATCGTACTTATCGACATCAGCGTATCGTTGCTCCCCCACGCTTGACGGGGGATATTATCGTTGATTTTTGAACTGCTTTCTGCAAATTCCAATAAATATTGTTGAAATTGTTTCCGCGATTCTGTTGTTGACAAATCCGATTTGGTTCGACCTAGTTCTTTAAGGGTCGATTTCCTGGCTTCGTGTGAGAATTTGTCCTCGAAGTCCATCAAGGCTCTTGCCAAACATCCTTCTTTTAAGGCTTTTGTCAGTTTTTCCAATGCTCCCTCGGTTTCGATAATTTTTTCCGAACCCGTAAGAGATTGACAAACTGCATAAAGCTGACAATTCCCCGTAGGCGGGGTCATGACTTTCCTCTTGTGTAAGGCTTCAAATACCTTTGTTATCGACTGGAAATCATTCGGTGAATCCTCCTCCCAATCCAATGGTTCCAGTCGTAATATGGGCCCTTCAACCTTTGCGTATTCATCGATCACTTCCGTTATCACATTCTTCGCTCGTCCTTCCAACATTAGAAATGCACTCGCCTTTTTCTGAAGAATCACCTCATATTCTTCCTTAGCCTTCTTTTTTTCTAACTTGGATTTGCGCTTTTTCGTTTTCGGTGGGTGGCTTTCCTGTCTTTCTTTACCTTGCCCAATCACTGGCTTGGTGCTCATTGGGTGAACTTTCTTTTCACGTGATTGTTGTATGGCACGTTGTAGACTTGAGGCTTCCTGAGGGATTGGCGCCTTTTCCTCCTCATCATCTGCTGATAGTGGGCGATTTTGAGATTTGTGTTTTTTCTTGGTTACCGTAATCCAGTCCGGTAACTGTTTCCGTTGAGGCAACTCTTTGGGATGAACTACAGGCTGCTTGTCTTCTCTCGAATTTTCACAGGGTTCCGTGGTTTTACATGGAGTGACACAAGCTACTGTTGGTTCACTTGATTTGTCCTCATTGGTCGTTTCTAATGTCTCCTCTTGAGCTGCCTTTCCCTGTTCGGCTAACTGTCGTTCCCTGACAGCATCTACTTACGCTCTTAATTCTTCCATACTCCGGAAAGTTTGTGTAGGCGCTTCATACGTTTTCAACTCCTCTAACTTGACGTGAATACAGTTCTTCTTCAATAGTTCAGAAAGAGCAGTCCCACATTTCCGCATTGGATGTCCTAGCTCACCACACCGTAAACATTGCTTCTTACCCCGCATACTTGGGTGTTCCAGAATTATCATCGTATGTCCCCAATAGATTCGCTTGATTATCTAACAATGCCGTCGGGCACGCATCCGACTCCACGATTAATTCCCATGATGTTGAAGTATCCGAGAAGGGTCCATTTTTATCTAAATCATCTAATTGAAATTCCATTCCGAGAACTTTTTTCAGAAAATTGGAGAGCTTCAATAGATCCACTGATCGAGTCACATTCTTCAGCACACATGCATAGTATCCTTTATGCTCGAAACTTTCACCATTACTGTCTCTTTGCCTTTCCCACGCCGAACCACTCGTTGCTTGCGCTTGATGGTGTAAATTCTTGAGAACATGGTCGTAACGATGGAACGGAACAGTTATTCCCGCAAATTTCCGGGCCATGTCCCGCGTGAAAAAGTGAAAGTATAAAGCATGCTTGCTGCTGTCATAACTTATACTCTTTAGCTGTGCTATCATTCGCCACAACTCCGGTCCGGCTGTCCCTCTCGTCGTCGCTGCTGTTGCGATGCCCTCTTGGATGCTTTTTGTGCTCGTGAATGCTTCCTTAATAATATTCTCACCTCTTAAATCGAGAACTAAACACCCTTCCACCTGTGCTCGTATGGTATGTACCAGCTTTACTTGTTCCTCTGTTTTCATTATACGCTTGAGAAACTGAGGTAATTTCTTTGCTATGATTGTTCCTTCCACAAGTCCCTGGACAATTCTCCATTCCGCTGCACTACCTTCTCGTACTTGCATTGGCGCGTATTTCCCATATTCCTTCTCGCACACAGCTCTCAGCTGAGTGATCTCATCTGGGGTGTACAGCGATGTCTTGAACAAAAAGGTTTTGCTCGCTAGTTTCGCATCCTGCTCCCAAGTGGTGGTTTTTCCTGTCACCTTATTCGCCCATCCTTGAAGGGTAGGTGGTAGCCTTTGTTCTTGGCGCACTTTTACCTGTCCAATAGCCTTCCATAGGTTACTTTCGAAAGATTGCGTCGTTTTCTGCGCGATCACCGCCGAACTGATCACACGTTGACGCCAAAGCTCCCAGTCTTTCTGTTCATCGATCACCATTAGTTCAAATAGGTCCAGTACTCGTTCCACTTCCGCTGCTTTTAGTTGTGGGAAACGTTTTGCTACATCTGATAAACGTGAAGTCGGTCCTCGGACCTTCACATATATCGATGTAAACAGCTCTTGTGTCAGATCCAGCCAGGCTTTTACTCTTGGTTTCCTAGTTCTCGCTTGGCATAGTGCCGTCTTCAAGGCTAATGCCAGTTGACTTGGCTCACGTGAGTCTAGTGAGCTAATGATGCTTAAACGCTCTTCACTTGATTTATTTTCCTTTTCACCCTGATTCTGAGGTACAGTCTCTGTGTTACTATTTTCCTCCTTTACTGTTTCCTGAGATACCGGTTTATTTTCTGATATCTCAGTGCTTTTGTTGGATTCGATAGTAGTTACCGGATCCAATCCGGTTCGTCCGGTACTACTCTTTGTTCCGCATCATCTCCCTCCCCTGGACTCGGTCTATCAGCCTCGATCGAGTCCGGGGTTTCCGGAACAAACTCCTCTCCACTCCCTGTTTCTTCATTCGTGGGAGTGTGGTCGTTCATCTCCCCTGGGTTGTCCGGGTCACTCGCAGGACCCGGGTCCAGTAGAGAAGGTCGGGTTTCGTCATTGTCACGCATTTTAGCCCTAAACCTTAATTGGGACACAATTAAGGGCAATTTCGCAAATTTAGAACTATCGTTATAAGTATGTATCATAAGCTAAAACGTGTACCGAATCGGATTTCTTCGTGGATTATAATTTTTCAATTTCAGTTAATGACAAAAGTAAACTATGACATTTCAATTTAAACGGCATTATGTCCATTACGTAATCAGCCACCCCTTTAAAGAAGTAGTCAATAAGAGCCGCTGCGTACACCTCTTCATCATGAGACCAGGACAGTATTGATCGCCTCGATATAATTTTCATACCAGCATCGTTTAGCATCCACCCAGTACTCGTATTAGCGCAAAACCTCTTTATCGACCAGTCCATAGTTCGCTTCACCGGTTTCAGAATTTGAACGGTAAACGTCACCGGACAGCAAAGATTGCCAACTTATTCGCGTAGATTATCAACACTGTCTCTCCCTGGATCGACATGCTTCAGTATAGGTGTTGTCACTATCGTTGCTTTCACCATACCAAACGCCATCATTGCACGAGCCATTTGATCATCTGATCGAGACATGGGCAGATCGGTAGGCTGGTCAGCTAACCCGACCAGTAACTACTCTCGCTGATCTTGTTGCCGAACTGCGTGTTTTGCGCTTAATTAATCCGTCGGACAAAATGACTACATAGAAGGTCTTTGATATTTTATCCACCCACAGCTATATGGCTGTTTCATGGATGTTTTCATTGCTCATGCTCTCTATCTTTAAGAGTAACGCGCCTTAAACTCAGCTAAAATATTTTGTATAGTCTTGCCGTTCGTCTATAGCACGAACTGTCTTACAATCAAGAAAACACTCGTAACGGTACAAAAGAGTCTTTCATTTTTGGAATGCATTACAGGCCAGACTTGAGTCAATAGCAATCACATAGAGTACTGTAAACACATTCGAAAGTGCTGGTGTACTACCCACTAGCGAGACCGTCATGCTTGCAGCATTCAAAAATCTCGTCCGCTAAAATATCCTCAAACAACTACACAATAATAAACAATTCACAATTGCCAGCTGAAACAATCTATCATCATACATGTGGGCCACTTGTGTGGGGAGTTATGGCTGATCTTTTTTCGGATGATGTTCGTGGTGTGGGATGTTCTATTTGTGTGGGATGCAGCTCTTATAGTGGGTCATGGCTACCCATACGTTGCAGATGCGTTCAAGAGCTACGGTTTTATTCCCAAAATGTCGGGTGGACAAGGATATCCGCACGATTTTGATGACGTGCACTTAAGCGTTCCCTTCCATACTTTAGTCCCCTGTAAGACTGAACGGCCAAATTTCATTTCATGAAAATGAAAATGACCAGACAAAATGTCAACGCGGCAAAAACTTAAGTCGAACAGATAGACAGCAATCTCAACATTTTGGTCATCACGCTTCCATATATTATAACACCTCGACCGTCAGATGCAACTGAAAAACCCTTTCAAGAACAATACCGTATCCATGTAAATACTTCTGCCGCCTACGAAGCGTCCATGGCATTTAAAACTTCTAACGCTTGGTAAGTCGAACTAACAATTCTCGATGTTTTTTTTTCATGGATATTAATTTCCGCAATGTCATCAGAATCCATGGTATTATTGTTGCACATCTTAACGGTTCAGGGTCACAAATGCAGAGCTATAACAGGGCAAACACAACGCCAAGCAAAAGGGTTCAGAGCGCACGAGAAGTGGTAAAAATAAAGAGAAGACCAAGTATGACTAGATGATGAATTGTTGGTATGGCTGTGCATAGCTGCTGCTCACTTCGCGCTAGTAGCTCCAGGTTCTCGCTCTGCTCCGTGATAGTTTCGAAGCAGTGCAAACTACAACCCCTTTTTAGCGACGTTCGTCACTACTAAGACGCGTACTCCGATTTCACATTCTGCGTATAAATATATGCAATGAAATGGTTCTCCGCGTCGAAGATAAGTCCAAGAGAAAAGCTAATCCAGGTCACTTAGCTGACCATCGTGTGCGTGAGGCTCGAATCGAGTTGGGGAAACTAAGCGGTGAGTTCACCAGGGAATGCTGCTGGACAAGGCACGACTGCATCAGCAATCGACGGAAAAGAAATGGGACAAGCAGTTGACGACTATCGGCAGCACCGGCATACAAGGCGCTCAACACGAACTTCAACAATGTTGCCGAGCAACTCAAGTTGGCGACCGAACGTGTTTACCGCTTTCAATCGACCGGCACGGCGATGATGAGTATCAAATATGACCGCGTCGCTATGCCAGACTTCTCGCGGAATCCCGAGGAGACGAAGAGAAGGACGAAGAAGACGAAGGTGATCAGGAGCTGTTTGTCCAAGACGCCGGTGATGTCTAGAGAAGCTTTATCGTCAATAAGGCGTCGTGGACGTGGCCGTGCCTGTTCTCGTTCACCCGACTTCTACCTTGTTGACGCGTTCTCTTCATGCGGAGCTTTGTGTCGAAGATCCGGAGGTTCCGTTAAAAGGCGCACTTTCAGATCGGTGGAATCTGCAAGCATTAAGGAGTTGGGTTCCAGGAACCAACGCGCCGGACGACCACGTCGCGTTCGAGGTAGTTGGTATAACTGAGCGGAACGGAGCAGCACAGAGTGACCACGAGCGAGCAGTCGACAATCCGGAGAAGTTCCGTCAACTTCGTGGTTTGTGCCTGTTGTTCGCTGACGTGGCATTGACTCTCGACATACCATGAATCAAGGAATCCATCAGGTTCATGGAAACCGCGAAGTTACTTCTCAAGTCCAACGCACTACCGCTATTACCACGTCCGACTGGTGCAACCCTGACTACAAACCAACCAGTACCTGCCAGGAAGTCGCCAGTACCCACCAGATACGCGCCATTTTCCACCAGAAAATTGCCAGTAGCTGCCAGAAATCTACCCGGATCCACATGCCTTCAGCCTGAGAGGGCGTCTAGAGGAGAAAGCGAAGGCTTTGAACTCATCGAGGAGGATCTTCTGGTCGCACCAGGGGCCATTGAAAACAGCACGAGGATAAGTGTCGTCGGCGACGTAGATGACAACGTAGACGATGAAGAGGTCGAGAGTACCTACTTCAGTGGCCCCACACAAAGCCTGTGACGTTCAAGATCGCGTCGACAAAGCGGTCGGCCCGGCTGTTCAAAGACGAATAGGACCACGCAAAAGAAAACAAGTCTCGAGATATTTCGGCAGTGGCACGTCGAGTTGAGAACTTCGTCCGAGGCGCCCACAGTTCTATAGCTGCGGTGTTCGATCTCTTGCAAACGAACAAAGGGTCCCTTTTGTACGAAGCGTGTGCCGAGACGTCCTGAAACGTGAGCGAGTCGGACGAATCGAACTCCTGGGCCAAGCACAAAGTGATTGTAAGCGCGAAACTCGGAACCGTTGACTCGCGCCATATCACGAAGTTTATGCCCGTGGCAGTGATTTCCAAGCTGTTAGAGACGAGTGCCACGTGCAGAACCAGTTTGCTTCGAGAACGGCCGTCGGCCCAATGCAGCTGCACACCCACGACGGTGGGAGACGTACTGAAGAAATTCGACATGCTCAGCCCAGCTTTGAGTTTTCTTCGCTTTGTGGGCGACCAGGACCTGGACAATACGTGCATGACTGCGGTGATGTGACACATACGGCACCATCGAGAAGAAAGGAAGTTCCTATCCCCGTGTTGGACGTCTATCCCGTTCACGTCAACCATGAGCGGGATGATGAAGCAGTCCAAGGAGTTTAAAGAGGCGGACGGCAAGCTCTATCACGTCGCGGTGAATCGGGAGGTGGTGCAATGCGGTGATCAACCTACGCGGGTCCAACGTCGTGGTTAAGGTGTTCGACTTTCTTTAACAGTACGTCAATCAGCTGAAGAAGCACATGCAGACTTTGTGTGACGAGATGCTACCACAATGGGGTGGCGCGAGTATCCAAGTTTTTACAGGTGCGTACTTCGTGGTGTGTTTCCTTTATTGTGGCTTACATGTGGTTCCTGCCCTAGATAGTCAGCAGCTGGAAGACTACAACTGCGGCGTCTTTTCGCTGATGTTTTTCGAGCTTCATCTGCACGATTGGTCTGGTGACAGATACGACGACGAGGCTGCAGCTACGTTTTTCAGATTCGGTACCTCGCTTGTGAACTCTCACTCCGGGAAGTTGGACATACCAAGCTCTACCAGTTTCTACCAATACACAAACCTTCCTCTCGTGTATTCTAGGGTGCAAGTCCAACGCCAGTTTCGGCAGTTTCTGCCAGTGCCTCACTTCTCATCGGCATTGTGGACACTAGCAAGCAGCGAAGTACGGTGCCAGTATCGTCCAGGACTCATCCAGCCTGCTGGGCATCGTACCGGTGCTTGTAGTTTGTAGAGATTTCTTCAGACAAACGCGACCACCACTCTTGGCTTTATGCAGCGTCTATGTCGTACCTATCCCTGTCATCTTTGTATGTGTGTGATCTGGTACTGGCACATACTGGCATTTGGGTCGATTCGTCTATTCCATATACTGGTGTTAGCCTCGGCCTTTCCATTTTGCATGATGAATGGATACAGGGTATGGCATCTCTTAACGTTCGTCGCTCAAAGTCGTCTGACCGTCTGGACGGAAGGATGTGACATACTCAAGAGCGACAAAACATTTTAAATGGAGAAAGAATAACAAAAAATAATAAACAGAATGTGCTACATGTATAAAATAATCTGTGTGGTTAGGGTAAGGCTAGCGATGACATAGACAAAGTGATAAGGGCATTCCCTCAGGACCAATCAAATAATTGGGGATCTCAGCGCATTACTGTGATAGACAAAATTGTATGACACATAATTAGGGTTAGTCCATAACAACGGAAATATCCGCCCAGATTTGCGACGTGTTT